>JAHWFP010123821.1:84590-101126 GCA_023313725.1 Lithobius niger | reverse complement strand
CCCTCCCCCCCCCCAAAAAAAAAAACCAATTTTATTATCTGTTTCTTTATTTGGACAGAAAAAGTAAGGAGGAGCAATTTCCTCTCCCCCTTCACCCATCCCCCACAAAAAAAAATCGTACACTTCCTTTCTTGGAAATAAAATAAGTAGGAAGGAACAACCAAAACAAACTGCAGTTCTTCCTTTAACCGCTACGTTCTCTTAGTTTGTTAAACGTCATTGTAACTATTGAACGTGGTTGACACACGTGCTATCTTGATCCTCACGTGGTGTAAGCATTAGAAAATGGCCGCCACCGCAAGTACACGCCCTGCAGAGCGATAGCGGGAAGAGTGGCTACTCCAGGGCTTCCAGCTCCATGTTTTGACTTAGGAAATTCAGTTGTTTCCAAAGTAATGACTGTGTGCTCTTATTGGGGAGGAGTTTTTTCCGTCCCTTCTGGACCTACTATTGGTCCTAGAGCCCTAACAGTTATAGGTTTAGGAGCCATGTCTGGTGTTAAATTCTTTGCTCTAAACTGTACAGGGAATGAAAAAGTCACTGTGGTCCAATCTTTGGAGAAGCGGAGATGGTTATCTTCTCTAGAGAAAGCAGCTAACTCACTGTCTTGCTGCTGAAGCGAGGGCTAGCAGGAAAACGGTCTCTTGTGAAAAGTGGCGGGTTGAAGCCGAATGCAGTGGTTCACATGGAGGGTTTAGAAAGCTTTCCAGTACCAGTGGAAGGTTCCAACTTGGAAAAAATTGACGGGGTATTCGGCCGAGCTTTTCGAAAGCTAACATTAGTCTAGAAACAATCTTGCTGTTGATATCTCCAAAGCAAGAAATCACCGAGCTGATGTCAGATCTGTAGTCTTTTATTGCCATTGATGACAGTCCTTTGTTGAATAGGTCTTCTAGGAACGAGGACAGAACTGTTTCGGATGGTTTGCAAGGGTCCGTTTGGTGGGTTTACGCACCTTCTGTTTTTGCCACTTGATGGCTGATGATATATAACAACGAAGCAACCTCCTAGTGAGGAAAATCCGTCTTTCTGAAGATTTTCAGTTAAAGAGTTTCCACCCGTAAACATGAGGACTACCGGTCTTCGGGTGGATGGTCTTCCCGTGGTGTTGGGTGAGGAAAAGTTCCGATATCGAGAGAGGGATGGTATCTTCCTTCTTCATCTCCATTAGGTCTACGAATCATGGGTGCTATCAGAATGACGCTTCCTTTTGATTGGCGGATCTTGTTTAGAAAGGCTTGGAGAAGGGGAAAACGGAGGAAATGAGTATGTAACCGTCCCGGTCCAGGAGATGGTGAGGGCATCTGTTGCCCAGGATGTTGAATTTGGAAAGAGGATGCGAAGTTCGGAAGTTGGTGATTGAATTTCATAGCAAGCAGGTCGATGAATGATTCCCTCCATTTCAGGAAGAGGGCTTGACAGATTTTGGGGTCTAGCTTCCATGTCGTTGTTGGTATTTAATTCCCTCTCGAAATCTCGTTGGGTCAAACGTTCAGTGTCCCAGCTATGTGTCTGGGTTGAAGCTTCAGATCTAGAACATCATATGTTTGGAAAGGTTTCGATGTTTCTTCCACCATTGATGATGAATGGGTTCCTCTTCCCCTTTTTACATGAGAGACAGCAGTTGTGTTGTCTGTCATAAATGCAAGTACTTTCTCTTGAAGAATTGGTTTCCAAGTCAAAATTGCCTATGAATGGTTCGAAGTTTGAGGATGATGTCGTAGGAGTTGTTCTGCTTCATTCCATTTCCCTGACGTCTGGTATTCGTTCAGGCGTCGGTGAATACAAGAGTGTCCGGAGGTGGGTCGCGTACAGGTATTCCTGTCTGAAGATTGGAAGAGGTCCTCCGCCAATTGATGTTCTCGAGAAGCAGATGCTGAAGAGAAATCCAGTCTTCTTTCAGAAACTATGGATCGATTTTGCTCTCCATAGTCCAAGTGGGACCAATTTTGCACACAAGTCTATCAGCCTTATATGTGAAGCGAGTTCGTGTGCTGTCACCTTGTTTTGGTATACCAGTCTTCTTAGATTTTTTATGTTTTCTATCCTTTCTGGAGACAGTCGAACAAGAAAGATGTGAAGGTTGAACTCTGCTCCCAGGAAAAGAAAGGTCATGGCTGGGATGAGTCTGCACTTGTTGAAATTTACTCCTAATCCTAGGTTGGTAAATAGGTTGAGACAGGTTTCTTGATGAAGGGAAGTAATGTTCTCGACTTGTGATGGATTAACCACATGTCCAAGCAAGCGTGTGCTCTGATCTTTTCTTGGTGAAGATAAACGAGAACTGGATGGACGAGAGCTGTGAAAACTTGTGGAGCTGTAGATGGGCCGAAAGGTAGAACTATAAAGTGACAAGTCCTTCCGTTTAACATGATACGAAACAGGTGATTAACAGAAAGATGATGTGTAACATGAAGGTAGGCGTCTTCTAGATCGTTGAAGATGGTGTATTCGTCTATTTGAAGTGCTTCCCCAATTGAATGGATTGCTTCCATCTTGAAATGTTCCATTTCTACATGTTGATTCTAGCATCTATTTGAAGATTAGGCTTGATCCTCCTCCTTTTTCCCCTATTACTCTTGCTGGGCTCCAGAAACATCTTTGTGTTTTTTGGTGACAGCTAAATGGTTCCCTTTCTAGGAGTTTGTGAACTTCCATTTCGAGTCTTGATCCAGAGGGGAGGTTCTTTCGCAAGGCTTGGGATTGAAGGGAAGGGCGAATGTATCCTTTTGAAATGACAGAATTCACAAAATTGTGGAAGGTTATTTTCTTCCAAGGCGACACGTGATGCATTACCCTGCCCACACACCTGTCAGTGAGAAGGTTGTCCTTCCTTATGTTAGTTTCAAAATCTTCCCCCTCTTCCTCAAAAGGATCTTCTTCTTCCAAAGGAACCATAACCCATTCACCTGGGTCGGGAAGAGATGTCGTGACGAAATGGCGATCGGAAACGGCTCTTATTTAGTTGTTTTTCATTTTGTTGACTTCCGTAATTCTAACTATAATAACGGTTGAAACCTTTGTAGTTCTTCCGTTTCTTTTTGTGAGTGTTAGCGTTGGCATTTTCGGGAGCAGTGGGTGGCTTAGCCTTGTCCTGCAATTCAGGTGCAAGTTCGAGGAGTTGGCCGTTAAACAACTCTTCACAGTTTTATATAGGGAGAAGATGTAGTTGTCCAATAACGTCAGTAAGAGTATTGATTCAAGGACTGCATCACTTTTACGGAAAACCATGTTGAGTAAAAGTCTTGAACCCTAATTAAAGCTTCCCTTGTTTCATCATGTTCTTGCAATCCTCGAGGATTGGATCCTCAGCTAACTCAGTTGTTTAAGGCAACGGTGGTTGCAAAATAGGCTAACACGGCATGTGAGCTTGCCCGAATGCAGTTACGGAGAAGAGATTTGTCTTCTGCGCAATGTTGATAAGACATCGTGGTATGTAGGGATCGGACCGAAACCGGGACTGAATTTTCGTTTTTTACTGAAAACCGAAACGGAAACAGATTCGGATTTTGTGTCGTTTCTCGTACTGTGTTTAAAAATCAAAGATTGATTTGTTGTTTTAATTTTTTTAATAATTATCATTTTCTACATTTAATTCACAGCAAAGCTCCTAGTCATTTAAAAAGAAAATAGTATAGGAAAATGGTGTTACAGCTAAACCTATGGTCCATGTTGTCGATGAAAGTAAAAGCAGGACCGAGTTAGAAGCTAGTATTAATACTGTTACAAGAAAAAAACTTAGAAATATCTGGTTGTGGACGGAGGGGGCAAAAACCGATACCGAAACCGGAACCGAAGTCAAAAAAAAATGAGACCGACCTATCCCTAATGATATGTAAGGGGACTCTTATAGAGTGGAGTCCATCTCCATCAACTGCTGAATCTTCTTTTAGGAGTGCACTATCTGTTAGAACAAAAAACAGAACCTTTTGCCGGCCCCCAGCCAGGCCGGCTAAAAATGGTTTCTTTTTTGCCTAAAACATACTTAACCTGATAATTTTAGCATTACATTCCTCGAACGTGATGTCTTGCTGGAGGTTTTGCCGTTGTCTGTAGATGCCTGCTTGCAAGACCCTTCTGCGCATGCGCAAACCTCCCTATATAAGAGAGAGCGTGGTCGGTCCCGGCATTTATTTTCCTCTCAATCTGACAGGCGGTGACTCGAGAGGGGAGGCAGGGCGGGCTTAGGTTAAGTATGTTTTAGGCAATAAAGAAACCATTTTTAGCCGGCTTGGCTGGAGGCCGGCAAAATGTTCTTTCTTTGTTTGTCAAACATATTAAGCTCATAATTTTAGCATTATCAGCCGACCTCGTCAAGAGGCGGTGGCAGGCACCGTCTAGACACCATCCTGTCACCGTCCCCAGGTTGCAAGTAGGTTTTCCCCAAAAATTTTAATAAAATTTCAGCACTTTATTCAGAACAGAGTGCTGAAACAGGAATTTGGATCTCTTTCGTAGGGATTGGTGGCCCTGAAAAGGACCGTTGTTTTTGTGAGGGTTCTTGCTTCCTTCTCTGGATGGGTTGATGGCTGGACAAAATTTCCCACAAAATTTTTCTACAGATTTTTCAAATTTCCGCAGCCTTTCATCATGTAGGCAAGCCATTTTTCAGTTAATTTCCACAGTTCCCTGAAATTTCCCGCGAACCTCGTTCTAGCGTTTTGGCATATTCTGCACACCTGCTTGACCACAGTTCTGCGGTGTAGTCGCTTTTCTTCCCTTGACACGTTCCTCAGGTAGTGGGAGGTGAAAGTTGTTGAGTGGCGCCAGGATGCGGCTTGAAGGATTTCTTCTATGGGTATGGTGTTGTGGTGTGCCCATAAAGTGGAGATCGTTCTAACCTCATGTACTGTTGCTCTCTCTCTGGTTAACTTGGCTTTATTGTATGCGATGTCGATTGTTTTCTTCATCCAACGGGAGATCATAGCTGCCGAAGTCCCCCCTGATTCAAGGTTAACAGGTAGGAGCAGTTGGTTTCTGCCTCTGCGAATGTCGTCGTGTTGAGTTCTTGTGAGGTAGAAGCGGAGAGCGCGGATGGGGCATAGAAGCCGTTCTGGTTCATCGCCTGTTAGGCTTGAAAGGGCTGGAAAGGTGATGGGTTTAGGAGGTTCTGAAGGTTTTTGTGTTTTGGCTCGAAATCCTGCTCTTGGGTAGAGGGTTACTGAGGAGAAGTTTGGTCCGAATAGGAAGTAGGCAGGGTCTGCCGATAGTGTTTGAATTTCAAAACAGCGGGCGCTGGCGGCCAGTGTAAAAAGGAACACAGTCTTCCTGGTAAGGAGATGAAGGGAGCTGTCTTGCATAGGTTCGTAAGGGGCTTCCATTAGGGATTGTAGAACGATGGAGAGGTCCCAGTCAGAGACGAGTCGCCTTGTGGTTGGCCGGTCATTTTTGAAGAAGCGAAGAAGGGCGGAGATGCGGTAGTTATCCAGAAGGTCGGTTTTGTTTGCTGCCTTAAAAACTGATTTTAGAGCCGAGCGGTAGACAAGGTTGAGCCTTTAAGTTTGTCGATGTCGAACAGATCAGTGAAGAACCTTAATAGTTCGGGAAGAGACGGGTTGATTGGATTAATTTCCCTTGCGTAGCACCAACGAAACCATTTGGACCAGTGACTCTCATACATCTTGTTTGTTGAGTCTCCTTGTGGCTTTTGAGGCGATTCGGGCGGCATCGTCTTTATGAATCCCTGCCTTTTTGAGGCGTTTGATGATAGTAGCCACGCGTGAAGGTTTAAGTTTGGTAGGTTTGGTGAAGCTTCGAGCCCTTTTGTTGAGATAGCAGGTCTGGAAGAGGGAGGCTTCTCGGGGGGTGTCGATTAGTAGAGATAGAAGATGTGGAAACCATGGGGCTGATGGCCAGAAGGGGGCTACTAGGATGAATTGGCTTTGGCTTTTGTCCGCTTTCTGCAGCATCTGTGGGAGCAGTTTGAACGGGGGGAACAGGTATGCGTAGAGGTTGTGCCACGGGTAGGTCAGGGAGTCGACTGCTAAGGCTTGATCGTCGTGGATCGGACTGATATAGTGGGGAAGTCTGGCATTGTGCCTCGTGGCGAATAGGTCTATCATAGGTGTGCCCCAGATTGTGAAGAGATATTCACAGATGGACTTCTTGAGGCACCATTCCCCTGTGGGGATGGGGGGGGGGGGGGACGGGAGAGAGTGTCTGCAATGACGTTCCTGTTCCCTGGGATGTGGAGGGGAAGTAACATGATGTTGTTCAGAATGCAGAGGTTCAGGATTTCGGACATCAGGTTGTGAAGAAGCCTGGACTTCGTTCCACCTTCTTTCTTTATGTAGGCAAAGGCCGTGGTGTTGTCGGCTTGGATTTGGACTACTTGGTTTGAGATGATTGGAAGAACATGTTGTATGGCGAGGAGATTGCTTTCAATTCGAAAAAGTTGATGTGTCGATGTTTGTTTTCCTGCCAGGTGCCTGCTATTCCAGGTTGTTTAAATGTGCTCCCCAGCCATGGTTTGAAGCGTTTGTGGAGATGTGGTTGGGGGGGAGGTTCGTGGAGTGGGACCGATTTGGTGAGGTTTGTGATGTCTGTCCACCATTATAGTAAGCTGTTGAGAGGGAAGTCTTTGTGAAACTGAAATGGGTAATCCAGGTTGAGGTTCGGGTTTGACCAGTTGTAGATTTTCTGTGGTGTTGGAATGGCCTTACCATCCATCGTCCGTGGGGAATGAGAGCCGCCATTGAATCCATTTTCTCGATGAGAGAGTTTAGTTCCCGCTGGGAGAAAGCTTGTTGGTTTTGGAATGGGCGAATGTGACATAAGAGATCTTCTACTCTGTCGAGTGATGGAGAGACTTGGGCCGATGACAGATTGAATAAGGCTCCGAGGAACGTGAATTCCTGTTGAAGGGTTAGACGTGACTTGGGGTAGTTTACACCGAAGCCCAGGCGATTTAGGAGGTTGATGGTGAAATCCCTGTCTTGTGAGAGCCGGATGGGGTCTTGGTTGTGAAGGGCCCAGTCGTCAAGATATGCGCTTGCTTTGATTTGGTGGAGAAAGGCTAGTACAGGTTTTAGATCCATGATGAAAATTCTTGGGGCTGCGTTTAAACCGAAAGGGAGACAGCGGAATTCGTACACTTGTTTGTCGTAGATGAAACGGAAGAATTTTGTTGAAGATGGGTGAAGTGGAACGTGTACGTAGGCGTCCTCTAGATCTATCGAAATCATCCAGTCGTTCTCTTTGAAAGACAGGCGGATGGTGTCTAGGGTTTCCATCTTGAAGTGTGGATTGACTATGAATTTGTTTAGTGGTTTCATGTTGAAAACTAGCCGTAGGCCGCCTGATTTCTTCGGGCATGTGAAAATGGCACTGTAGAAGCCCGGTCCCGGGTTGTGACATTCGGTTCGGGAGGCATGCGATTGCCTTGATTCTTGTTTGATTGGTCGAGCGAAAGGCATGTCGGTCTTGAGGAAATTATTTGGGTTTACGGGAGATGTCCAGATGCGGGGCGAGTGACGGGATGGGGCCCCGGAAGAGAGTGTCGGACTCGTGGATGGGTTGGTTTCGTAAGCGATGCTTGGTTGAATCATTTAGATTGTGAGCTGACTTTAAGAGCTGCTTCCCATAAGAGTAGACTGTGTTAAACAGTGCCCGTGTGGCCCAGTTGACCGAATGGAAGGTTGCAAAACTTGCTTTCTGGAAAAGTTGTGAAATAAGAGTTGATAGGTTACGAATTTCTTCGGGACTTGGGCTGGCCGAAAGCTTCTCGCAAAGAGCGTTGACGGCCGTGTTCAGGACATCGGCTTGGGAAGCGGCACGTAGACTTAGACGAAGACATTTGTCGTTGTCGTATATATCAAAAGAAGGGACTTCAATTCTTTTGGAGATGGAGAGGGCTGTGCCGAAATCCATTTTCACTTCGCTGCAAAGGAATTCGCATTCGCGATAGGTGTCGAAGTTTTTGGGGTTAGTAGCACCATCGCCGTGTGGTCGGAAGAAGCTTGATTGCTGGCCGGGACGAGGGGTTGGAGTTTCCGTGTTGAGGATCAAGGGCTCACCTTTGCTGAGAAGGGAGCCGCCGTTCTGAAGCAGGCAGGTGAGTAGAGTTGTAGATTGACCTAAAAGGTTGTGGGGTTTTGCGTCCTTTTCGCGCAAGGCGAAACCGAAACCAGTATTGAGACTTCTGTTGAGGACAGGTGCGTTGGCTGACTCGGTTGGTTTGTAAAGAAAACAATCTGGGACGGTGTCATCTACTGTCTTAAGGAGAGAGGCCAATGGGATAGTTAGGTCTTCTGAGTTGTCCTCCGGAAAGTAGATGTGTTTCGCCGGGGGCGTGTGATCGGGGTGGCTTTGAGCGGCGAAGACCCGCTACTTGGTGTTGACCGAATGGGGATCTTGTTGCCTGCGCTTGTGAGGGACGACGTTGGAGGTGTGCGAAAGGCGTTTTTGGCTCTCGTGACTTGTTGTGGATGCAACTTAATCTTGTGTGTTGGCTTGACGTATGGATGATGCACACGACGGGGGAGGCATTGGTGTCTTCTCGGCATATCGATGGAAAACAGAGTCAACGAGGACATGGGCTTCGCTTCGGGTCACACTATGTTCTCTGAGGGATGACTTGGATGATAGATCCAATGGAGAAGTGATGACCAAAAGGCCGGCTTGTGACGAGGCTTCCCTGAGTTTACGTATGGCTTCATGGAAAAGCAGCTTGGCGTGTTTAAGGTCTTCAGTCAAGGCCGAAAGGTCGGGAGGCTGCGGTGTACGCTGACCGTCTTGCAAGGTAGAGTCGTCTTTGTTGTTGGCGACATGCAATACCTGTCCGAGGTGGGCGGGCAGCGGTCGTCGTGCATGGTAGGGGCCGGCGGGAGAGAGAGAGCGAAGCATCCGAGGCAGGAGCGATGACCGAAAGGGCAGCGTCAATTGTAGAAGAGAGAGGGAATCCAAAATCCTGACCGAAAGGAGCGAGACGAGGTAACGCATAGGAACCTCTGGAGGAAAATAGACGGGACCGACCACGCTCTCGCTATATAGGGAGGTCTGCGCATGCGCAGAAGGGTCTTGCAAGCAGGTGTCTACAGACAACGGAAAAACCTCCAGCGAGACATCATATTCGAGGAATGTAATGCTAAAATTATCAGGTTAATATGTTTGGCCAATAAAGAAAGAACTACATCATTTTTGGGTTACGGCGTGAGAGGGTTTCAACACGGAATAGGTTTTCTTCTTTACGGGTGTCACTCTCATTGTTGAGGAGTTGACGAAAATAATCTGCTGATTGAGGCAGGTGACAACGTAGACTTGACGTCACCGGAGTTAACTAGATTGTCAAGCGGAGGATAATCAGAATTTTCTTCTGGAGGAACAAAGTTTTTCCAAAACTTGGCATTTTTAAGGTTCCTGAAGATGGTACTACAAAAATCTTCCCAGGTAAGAAAATCTGGACCCTATCAAAAATATCAAATTTTGTCAAGCAGTCTTCTCAACAATCTTCTGAGAGGCGAGCGAGAGGAGTGAGTGTGACGCTCTCCCTCTCAGAATCAGAATAGTAGGAGGAGCTGTAATAGGAATCGTCGCAGACAATTCGTAATAATCGAGTTGATCCCTTTTCGCCAAATTCGACTTTCTTTTCTCATCTGCTCTTTGGAAGCAAGGATCGTTTATCAATGCGTTCATCATCAGAATGATTGTGATAATATGATTCAGTCAAACGTCGTTTCGGTGAAATGGACACAAGGCGATTATCTCTCCTTTCGTTTCTATGATTTGGTGATTTTCCGATTGATGATTCTGCAAAATATCTTTTAGGTGAATTGGTCTTTCTGTGTGTTGAGTACTCGGTCAAACGAGTTTGTGTAGAAATTACATTTTTGTGTCTTTGCGATTCGCTGATAGGGCAACTTAACTATTCGCAGACAGAACTACTTGACAATTCACTGACATTGCAACTTGCAGACATCACGACTTGACGATTAGCTGACACTGCGATTTGATGATTCGCAAGACAATTGACAATTGGACGACAGTGTGACTTAACGATTGGATGACAGTGTGACTTGAAGATTGGCCGACAGTGTTACTTAATGAATGACTTGCCGACAGGAAGACTTATTGATTTGTCAACTAAGAGACTTGAAGAATTGCAGACAGGGAGACCTGACAAATCACCGACAGGACTTGCCGACAGAGGTTGCTTTCCCATTTCTCAACTCGTTTAAATCGTTTTGCATTTTCTCAATTTTTTAAGCTACTCGATGAAGTGTCACTTTTTTCCTATTTTCACATAGGCCTTTTCGGGGTCGGAAAATGTTGAGGAAGGGCTCGCCTCACGAACACACAATGGGGGACGATGTGTTGAAGATTTAGTGTTATGGCTCATTAACACTTTCATTCAGTTCATTTTGCCCCTTTCTCCCCACCTCCGGCAATAAATTAAGAGTCGGTTTGGCGGGCAGTTTTATTCTCTTGCAACACCGTGCCATTAGATTTAGTCAACGCCACAAATTGTTGCTCCAACTGCGATGGAGACTGCTTTTCAGAGAGAGAGAATTTTTAGTGACACTTATTATTTGTCACTATTCCACTATCTTTCACTTTTAAGTCCTTCTGTATGTTCGCATTTCTTTTAGACGAAGATACGTTCATGTGTTGCGTTTTTGCTTGGCTCATCTTTTGTTGACTTCTCTCCTTGCTCGTACTGGGGAGGTTAGCGTTCGTGTCAACGAATAGCGCTGATGTTTGAAGTGGGGATTCTGAAACAGATTTAGATTTTTCGTTTGCAATTTGAGACGCATTTGAGAAAATTTATCTAATTTGGTGTCCATTTCAGATGATAATTCGGCATTTATCACATCCAGCGAAACGTTAATGTGCGCCATGGAAGATTTTCACAATTCAGACACTACAAGTTAGAGGTTGCTAGGCAAAAGGGTGGAAGAGCCACCGGACAGCAAAGAATCACTGTCTGCTAACTTTTCAGGTAGCCTTAGCAAGTTTCTTCAGAAATGAAAACCTCCGAAACCACATTAATTTTTTTTTAAATGAACACCAAGCGAAGATTTTGGAGCACCAAAGGTGAAGAATCAATGGAGGATGTTGAACTTTCTTTTGACCCGAATTTTTTCCATGTCAATAAAATTTTCTTTACAGTTGCCATTGTCGTTGTAGATCGCAAATTTCACATCTATCGTCTTTAAAATTACACTTCCTGCGTGCTGGGTATACATCTCCTGGAGGTTTCCTACAGGTGCACTCTTGAAATGTGCCAGAAGCCAGAAGATCGCGAATTTGGGCATCTTTATACATTGTAGAGGATCGGCGACAAGCCGGTTACTATAGCAACGCGTTACCAACACGAGTGCTCGAAGCGCTACAACTAGAATGACTGTTATGCTCATGTTATATTGTATGCGAGTGCAGCGCTCCTAGTAGGTGATTAGCTAAACTAATCTGATTAGAATTAAATTAAATTATAGTTAAAAATTTAATTCGGGTCTTAAATAGCAAAAATAAGGAATTTTAGCACATACCAAAGGATAGTATTTTGCAGATAGTAAGAAATGAGTTAAGCCAGTCAACCAAGTACGGAAGAGAAATTCCTCTGTTTTCTTACCAATCTGTCCTTTCTGTAGTAATGAAGAACTGTGAACCATTTGAATTGGGACCAGAGTTGGCCATTGACAAAATCCCTGAAACAATACAGTGATCAAATTAACTTGAGCTAATCAAGCTGTGACTTAAAGAATTCAAGCAAATGACACTTGCAATGACACTGGGATGCATTCGCATTTTTAAACCATCTCAAAAAAATAAGAAGTAACTAAAAACAAGTACACAATCATTTTACAATTTTCTATGAAAGAAAGTAAAGTTTTGCAATATTGGTACAATTACTAACCAATTGTTGGAGGCAACAAAATATGCAACTTTAGTTAAATAGGTTTCATTCAAGTTTTCCTCAAGAAGACAAATGATGATTAGCTTGATATGTTTTTCACCTGTAAATTTTCATGGATCCAGCAATTCATATCCTCAAAAGGTCTTCCTAACTCCGAGTCACAACAGAGCAGGTTGGAGCTATGAAGATAGTTTGATGATATGGATCGCTGGATCCATGAAAATTTAAAGGTAAAACTATATTTTACTTATCATAACCGTGAGAAAAATTCATCAAACTGATCATCAATTACCACGAGAAGATACATGTAAACCATCTGTGCAAGACAAATGAAAATTGGAAAGAAATACAGTCTACAGAAAAACGATTACCACAGATAATAAATTCCATTTCACTCCAAATTGCTTTATGCAATATTTGCAATGGATTTCAAGTGTTATTTTTGTATTTAGCATATTTTGGAGCATTTAAAAGGCATTTTTTTAAACTCCAGAATATAAAGGAATAAATTTTGCCAAATGTTAACGCATTCATAAGACAAATTCGAGCATTCTAATTACTTTGGAAAAGTCAAGTAAACTAAACAAAAAAAAAATTGTTTGGTTTATGGGCGAGGTTGCAGATTGAAGCACCAGGCATTTTATTTTATTTAAGGTACATTTTTTTGACATGTAAAGCTGAAAGCTTTTAGTCTACGAAGTCAGCCTAAAAAAACGGTATTTTGCCGGCCTTCTGACCGGCCAGCTGAAAAACGTTTCTATTGCCTGGAGGAAACATACATTACCTGTGTTTTTTCGCATTCCTTTCCTGAGGGATGCTTCTCTCTGGAGTTTTGAAGAACTTACACTAAATGGCCAGCTGCATAACCCAGTCTGCGCATGCGCAGCCCCTCTTATAAAAGCATTCAGGCGAGGCCGGCCTACCATCATTTTTCCCTCTCGATCTGACAGGTGGTGACTCAAGAAGGGAGGTAGGGAGGGTACAGGTAATGGTAATGTAAGTTTCCTCCAGGCAATAGAAACTATTTTCAGCCAGCCGGGCAGAGGGCCGGCAAAATACCGTTTCTAGTTACCCTTCGGAAATATACATTACCTGTGTTTTTTTTGCATAAACAGTTGACCTCGTCAAACGTGGAGGTGGGCTCCACCTGATAGGTTCCCTGGGTTACGGGCTGGCTCCCTCGCAAAAAACAGAGATTTTCGCACTTTATTGAAAACATAACAGGGATTCGGTTCTCTTTCGTAGAGGTTGGTAGCCCTGAAAGGGCCGTTTGTTAGAGATGAATCTTGCTTCTGCTTCAGGACTTCTGCTTCAGGGCATCTGCTTCAAGACCTCCGATGTTTTCAGTGCCTAAGAGGGTTGGATCACACGTCTGGCGGCGGAAATGGGTCCCAGGCGACGTAATCCATTTTCTTGTTTCGTCATATCTCTGAAGTAGTGGCTGGGGAAGACGGATTGGTTTCTACAAGAGATGGCTTCCATGATGTCGGAGATAGCGATGTTGTTGTGAAAGGCCCAGGATGCCAAAATCGCCCTAGTTCATGCGCCGTTGCCCTGATGTTGATGCTGGGGCGGTCATTGCAGATGTCTTCGTAGGCGTTGTTGATGACGGTTTATATCCATGAGGCGATCATCGTTGCCGATGTCACGCCGAACGAGATTGCGAAGGGAAGGAAGAGTTGGTTTCGTGCCTTGCGAAATTCTAGATTTTCGTCCTTTTGATGTAGTAGCATAGGGCCCGCACTGGGCAGAGTAGTCTCTCGGGTTCATTACCAATGATGTTCTTGAGTGCGGGGATGACGAATGGTTTGGATGGTACACAAGGTTTTTGGGTTTTAGCTCGGAATGACGATCTGGGTTTTAGTTGTATGGCAGAAAAGTTGTCATGTAAGAAACAGAAGCTGGGGTCGATGGATAGGGCTTGTCCTTCGCTGCATCTTTGTCTAGTGGCGAGGGTTGTGAGGAAAACTGTTTTTCTGGTTAAGTAGTTTTAAGTTACAGTGTTGCATTGGTTCATAGGGTGGTTTGAGTAAGGACTCAAGCACGATGGCGAGGTCCCAGTCCGGAAAAGAGTGACGGATAGTCTTCCGATCTCGAAGGATTTGAGTAAGGGTGTGATGTTGTAAGTTGTCAAGTAGCTGGTGATTCCCAGCTGCCTTGAAAACGAAGTTCAGGGCTGACGTGTAGACTAAAATAGTTGAACCCTTTAGACCTTGGTTGAAGATCACGTAGAAGTAGTTTATTTGAACCCTTTAGACCTTGGTTGAAGATCACGTAGAAGTAGTTTATTTGAACCCTTTAGACCTTGGTTGAAGATCACGTAGAAGTAGTTTATAAGGTCTGGTATAGGGGAATTGACTGGATTAACCTTCGTCCCGATACACCAATGAAGCCATCGTTTCCAGTGATTATCGAACCTCCTGTTGGTTGATTGTCTTATGGCTTTCCTAGCGATGCATGTGGCTATCTCAGTAACAATTCCTGTCGCTTCGAGGAGTTGGACGATAGTAGCCATCCATGTAAGCATAGGGAGTGGGTGTGTTGGTGGAATTGGGTCCCTTTTCGTTGTGAAAGTAGATCTGGAAGGTCTGGAAGGCTTCTTGGAAGGTCTATTAGAACGGTCTATTGGACGGTTTAGAAGTTGCAGGAACCACGGAGCCGATGGCCAATTCGGTGCAACTAGGAGGAAAATCCTTTCTGCTTCCGAGATTTTTTGGAGGGCTACAGGGAGAAGTTTGAATGGCGGGAACAGGTAACCGTAGAGGTTCTTCCAAAGGAACGTCAGGGCATCTACTCCCCAGGCTTGGGAGTCCAGAAGGGGGCTAATGAACTGGGGAAGTTTGGGATTGTACCTCGTGGCAAGTCTACCATTGGTGTTCCCCAGGTGTTGAACAGAGATTCGCAAATGGATTTCCTGAGGGAAGGTTGGGGGTGCGTTGTCGTGACAGTAAGTCGGTGATGACATTCTTGTTACCTTGAATGTGAAGCGGTAGGATCGTTGTTTTCAGGGCTCTGCATAGTTTGAAGATTTCAGAGGTGGTTTGGTGAAGGTGTCGTGAGTGAGTGCCGCCTTCCTTCCTAATGTATGCCACTGCGGTCGTATTGTCGGTGTGGATCTGGACGACTTTCTGGGTTACTAGGTGTTGGAAGTGGTTGAGAGCTTCCCATATGGCTATCAGCTCCAGAACGTTGATGTGATCCGAGTTGTTTGTCGTCCATGTTCCTGATACTTCCTGGTCTTGGATGTGGGCTCCCCACCCTTGAAGGGATGCATCTGTGAACAGGTGTAGGTCTGGTTGTGGTTCGTGGAGAGGTACTGACGTTGAAAGAGTTGTTGCGTCGGACCACCATAGTAGTGTGTCGTGATGGAAGAACAGATCGGACGATTTCGTGATCTTTTTGTCGGTGTTGTTTCCCCATCGGTCTATGCAGAAGTGGTGAAGGGACCTTGTCATCCATCTTCTGTAGGGGACAAGCACTGCCATGGAATCCAGCTTCTCGATTAATGAGTTTAGGTCCGTGATGGAGTGTTGAGGTTTGGTTCGGAAGGAACGGCAGGTTTGGAGAACGTTGTGGATTCTTTTTGTGGATGGCGAAATTGTTGCAGATTCGAGGTTGAAGTAAGCTACGAGGAAGGTGAAGAACTGGCTTGGTGATTGTCTTGATTTTGATTAATTTTTGCCGAAGCCCAGTTGAGACAGCAGGTTGATGGTGAAATCCCTTTTGGTTGTCAGTTGGGTGGGATTCTCGTCCTTTAAGGCCCAGTCGTCAAGTAAGCACTGGCGGAGATTTGGTTTCGGTGTAGGTGAGATAGCACCAGTTTGATTATGGCTGTGGAAATTCTTGGTGCGGCGTTTAGGCTAAATGGGAGGCTTTGGAATTTGTATACTTTGGCGTTGTACCTGAATCGTAAAAGGTGCAGTATCGAATGGTGAAGCAGGATGTGAAGGTAGGCGTCTATCAGGTCTAAGGAGATGGTCCAGTCGTTTTGGCGTAGCGTTTGTCGGATGGAGTCGAGGGTTTGTATTTTGAAGTGGTCGTTGTCGATGAGTTGGTTGAATGGCTTTAGGTTGAAGATGAGACGTTCTACCACGGATTTCTTTGGTCTTAGAAAGATGGTGCTGTAGGAACCTGGCCGAAGAGGGTTTGGGCATCTTCTTTTTGCGTGTTTGTTGACGAGGCTTTCTACTTCTGCGTTGAGTGCAGACGACGGGTGTGGAGGCAATTCCCATGGAGGTGGCAATGTGAGTGGGGGTTTTGACGTGAAGGTGGGGCGGAAGCCGATGGCGATGATTGAAAGAATGAAAGGGTCGGTGGTGATGCGCTTCCAAGGCGGGAGGAAGAAGCATAGGCGGCCGCCGACTGGAAGAGCAGTCGGCAGATAATTGTCAATGGGTCTGCGGGCTTTGCTGCGACCTCCTGGGGAAGAGTGACGACTGTGTTGGTCATAGGAGGTGTTGCGGTAGGGTTTTACTCCTTAACCGCGGTTGGAGGGTTTCCCACGAAATGGCCGGTTGTCCTGTTGTTTTGTTTCGTCTCGGCTGTAATGGGGCTTATGATGTCATTGTGGTATGTGTTGTCCTCTTGTTGCTTGGTTGGGAACAATTGCTGGGTTCTGAAGAAGTTCCTTGGTGGTTTGTTTTTAAATTCTTTTGGCTTTTTTGAGATGTCGAGATGGGGGG
>JAHWFP010123821.1:40680-84490 GCA_023313725.1 Lithobius niger | reverse complement strand
CTGGCCGTTGAAGATACGAGTGGGACTCATGGATCGGGAGATTTTGCAGGATATGACGAGTGGAGTCATTCAGCTTGGCCGAGGTGTTTAAAGCTGCTTCGGCCGAGGTGTTTAAAGGTTGAATTGAGGAGAGCTTTGGTGAGCCAATTGAAAGAATGGAAGGTAGCAAATAATGCTTTCTTGAAAAGTTGGTTGATGAGATCGGCAAGACGACTTGCTTCAGTTCGGCTTGATTCGGTTGAGAGTTTCTCGCACAAGGCGTTAATGGCAGTGTGGATGACATCGGCTTGAGAGACGGGGAGAACTTATGACTATTTCCATGCATCTTTCTGGTTCACTACTTTATTATTGTGTGTGGGGTGATGCCTTTTAAGCCCCTGCATCGCCGCCACTCATAACTCCCTCACCCCTATAAAGGACGCTTTTTGGACCAGCCGTTCTGCCTGTTTTGTACCTAATACTTGAATGATTCAATCTAGTGTGTTACTTGATGGCAAAGCCACAAAGGGTTTCAAAGGGTTTAATGAGCGTTAACCACTCCTGGTTATCTGGCAGAGGGGACTTTTTTCTCTGAGATGAAGAGGGAAGAGCCGAAACCTAGTTTTAAAAGTATCTGGGGTTAGCGGAGCCACCCCCAAAGGGGCGCAAGAACCAGTTTTCTTTGCCCGGGCGAGGTGGTGGGGGTTCTTGGTCTAGGATGAGGGGCTCTCCTTTGCCGAGGAGGTGGCCTCCAATACGGAGAAGGGTGGTCAGGAGGGTGGTGGATTAGCCGAGCATACGTTTCTTCTTCCTCGGTTGGTCACGTTGACAGTAGCCGAAACCGGTCGCCAGGCCACCTAGAGAATTATTTTCTCTACCGTTTTTAGAAGCCGGCGAAGCAGGATTGTAGACGAGTCCTCCTCCTCGTCATCGGAGTCTTCGTCACTGTAATGTGCGTGCCGGGAAGCAGAGAAGGACTGCCGTGAAGACCTAATGAGTGCCAATGCGGTGTCCAGGTCGGAGTCGTCTTCTATGGTGGTGTCGGACGAAGATGATGAGGAAGAAGGACGAAGCGGCTGTTGGCGGTGCGGCGGCTGGGGTGGGGTTGACGGTTTCCGGAAGCAGTGGGCTGCAGGTGTGGGCGAAGCGGCCTATGGAGTCGTAGCCGAGGAAGGTGAGGGCGAAGTGCGGGAGCGTTTGGAAGAAGGTCCTGTGGAGTCGTTTCCAGGCAGGATTCATTGAAAAGATCCAGGTTTTGGTGTAGGCGGATGAATGGGAGGCGGAGGAGGTTGGTTTTGGTTTATTTTTGTATGGCTTGGTCCATAAGGGCACGAACCTGTTTCAAGGAGAGTGGCTTGTTGCAGCGAGAACTCTGGGAGGTGTGAGATGATGCCGAGGAGAGATCCAATGGGTCGCCGGCCGATGGAGTGATGGCGTGTCGATTCGACAACTTCGAGGAAGAGCTCAGTATTTTAGCGGTCCGGGAGTGCTGGGGTTGGCCGCAGGCAAGAGGTGAAATCGGCGTAGACGATGGCTAGGCAAAGCTTGTAGGTCTGGTGAGGGAGGCGGCAAACACTAAGCATCTGCCAAGATGTTGGGATCAGGAGGCCGAGGGCTTGCGGGGGATGGAGTAGCCGCTTTGGGTGAAGAGTGCTTGGCCGAGGTCCGGGATCTTGCCATGAGAATGGCACAGGAGTCGAGGGCGAAGAGGACTAGCTGGAGCGAAGCAAAGAGGGCGCCGGACGAATCTAAGCGGGCGAAGCTCAGGAGAGAAGCGGAGAGTGACCGTCATGATTGCTTGGAGGAAAAAAGATGGCAGGCCGGCCTCGCCTGAATGATTCTATAAGAGGGGCTGCGCATGTGCAGACCGGGTTACGCAGCTGGCCAGCTAGCGTCAACTCTTCAAACCTCCAGAGAGAAGCATCCCTCGGGAAAGGAATGCAAAAAAACACAGGTAATCTATGTTTCCGAAGGGCGGGTAATCTACGTTTTAACACCTGTTTAAAATTAGTTTTAACTATCCTAAAATACTTACCTCCAGTAACATGTGCTAAAATCGCTTGTTTTATGCTTTTCAATGCCAAAATTAAAGTAATTTAATTATTTTTCAAACAATCTCAGGGAAGTGCACACAGGGGCACAAGCCCCTGCCCTCATGTCAAAGAATACACGAGGGCAAGCCCCTACCCTCATGTCAAAGTGCCCATTTAGTAAAAATAAATGGCTAACATTTTCTGCAGCCACAGTGTGAAAGGGCCAAGAACAGGTAAAAACGGGGCAAAAACGGCTAAGAAAGTTGTGCAAAGAGAGGCAGAAAAGGGTAAAATCTAAGAGGGGGGGGGGGGGTGCAAACATGGGCAGAAAGGGTAAAAACACACACAAAAAAAACACCTCAGAAAAAACGTAAGTTGCCCTTACCCTCTTGGAGGCCTGTGCACGTCCCTGAATAATCTAGTACCATTTAGGTTCTTTACAAGGGACGCTGCTTCTTATTCGTTATTAATGCAAGTAGTACCACCATCTCGTCGTATCGCTTATGAACCATCAGGTTAAGTGAAACCGGGGAGGCGGGTGGTTTCTACTGAAGGCAAGTATTTTAAGATAGTAAAAACTAATTTTAAATAGTGTTAAAATCCCGTTTCTTATTGTCTGTAAAATACTAAAGGTGGACGGCTGAATTCCACCGAAAATTGAAGTGGACCCTCATTCATTTATGCGTGGTAAAGCGTAGTATTTAAAAAAAAAACAGTGTTTTTAAAATACCGGTTCACCTTTTTATCAATGGCTGGAGAGACTCCGATGCAAGAGATCTATGTGGCAAATCTATACCCTTTGATTGCTGTTGGTGAAAGTCCTTGGCTAAACAGATCTTCCAGAAAACATGCCTAAATGTTGATGGAAGGGTTACATGAGTCGAAATTGTTTTGAAATGCATCATCCATACAACTTTTTCCACTTGGTTTAACACATTTTAGGCTAATGTTGAACTGCAATGGTAAAAAGCATTTCGTGACCGGAGAGATGAAACTTGCTAGTTTCAGATTGGCTGTTAGTGTCTCTACCCATGAAGATGAAGAATATTAGGTTTTGGATGATAAGTCTTCCCTTTGTGTAGTATTGCTGCTGGCCACATTCGTGCAACAAGAATGAAGGAGCCTTACGACTGTCTAATTTTGTTCACAACAGATTGGGGAAGAGAGAATGAAAGAACGTGGGTGAACATGCTATCGCAGGGGATGCTGAGGGCATCTACCGCCAGGCAGTCTGATGCGGAAACAGGGACATGAATTTTGAGAGTTAGTTGTTGAATTTTGTCGCGAAAATATCCACAAAGGGAGTCCCCCATTTGAGGAAGAGAGCTCAGCAGATCTTGGGGGGTCTAGCTTCCATTCCGTTGTTGGGGCTTCCATTCTATGTGAGTTTGTCCGCCCAGATGTAGTTTCCCGGGTCCCCCGCTGTGTGTCTGGGTTAGAGCATTACATGAAGACCAAGCACATCTCGAAGATTTGCGATGTCTCTTCCATGAGGGAAAAAGAAAGAGTACCTCTTCCTCTCTTCACGCGTGCAACTACTGATGTGTTGTCGGACGTGACAGTGATCACTTTTCCAGTCAGGAGAAGACTCCATGCAAGAATTGCTAGTCGAATTACCCGGAGTTCGAGAACAATAATATGGAGAAGTTGTTCTTCTTTCGGCCAGGTGTCTGATGTGGAGAGGCCCTCGAGGTGGGTTTTTCAACCTGTTGTCGACACACCTGTGAAAAGCAGAATAGCCGGGGATGGTTCGTGAATGAGAATTCCCTGTTGAAGATTGGAAGGGATCTAGGTGATGTTTAGGCATTTAGATCCGTCCAAGCAGTCATCAGGTGCCATCTTCTTTTGGAACCAATGAATGGGACGAGACCGCCAAGGACCTAGAGGGACTAGTTGGGTCCACTACCGCAGAAGCTCTGAGGAAAATGGCCGGCCTATCTTGATTCCGGCGCGTGAAGTTTAGGTTGACAAGTTTTTGGTTGTGTTTCTGATGTTATGTAGTTAGCCGCAGCAAGCACGATAGCGCGAGCGAGGTAGGGAATTTGGAAAAAAAACTCATCATTTTCGTGAACAGCGACCTTGATTTACCCTTTACACTAATGGAGATACACTGTAGTACAACCTTCCACGTATACAGATCGACGGTGGACGAGCTTGGAGCCGCTGTGGTAATGGCCCCACTAGCTTTGTGTTCGAGCCGATGAGACCTACGATTAAAGCAACAGTCAAGGTGGTGAAAGATTTCACCTGAAGTAAAGAGTTAAGGGACTTTTGCAGTTTCAGGGTTCTAATTGGAGAAGGTCGCACAAGAAAGTTGCAAAGATTGAATTCTACTTTTAGAAAGATCTAAGATTTGGGCTGGAGTGAATCTTGACTTTAAATGGTACATTCTAGGAAAGATCGATACAGGTTTGGAGATGCTGTATCAATCTCATCATCAATCGGTTTCGAAGTTTGCGATCTAAATAGGTGTGGGCTTTAATTCCTGACTGGTGAAGGTGACAGATGACGGGATGAAGCACCGCAGTGAACACCGAGTAGTGGTGCTCACCTAAAATGGTAGGACTTCGAAATGATAAGACTTTCCGTTTGACATGAAGTGAAACGGGTGAAAGACGGAAGGGTGGAGAGTGATATGAAGATATCTTCTAGGTCGATGGAGATTGTAAATTTGTCCCTCTGAATTGCCTCTCTTTTTGATGCCACTGTTTCCATTTAGAAGTGAGCCTTGAGAAGATGTTGGTTTAGCATATTAGGCAACTTCCTCTTCCTTTCTTTCTTACGATTCGAGCCGACTCCAAAATCCTTTTGTGTTTATGGGAAGTTGTTGATGGCTCCTTTTTCCACTAATTTTTGAACTTCGTTCTCGAATGTAGAGTTGTAAGGAATCTCCTGTGGAGGATAGATGGTCAGAGCGTTGGTGGATGGCGCTGGAGTCACTGTGGCGTCACCGCTGAAGCTTCCCAGTGTCAGGTTTCGGAAGCAGTGCCGTCATCTTGAAAAAACGTTCCTCGTAAATATCACACCATCTGTCAATTCGCTCTAACACCGATTTGGATAACCGCGCTTCTAACTTTGTGTCCGTGCATATTTTTGACCCCGCGATAATTTAAAGTACCCGTACATGCCTGTAAATCAAAATGTTTAACTTTGCATAGCCAAATAATTGTTTCTGTATTCATGGTAGCTGTTGAATGCATTAGCGGATTCACTTGAAAGTGTTTTCCACATACAGTAGAACCTCTTTATAACGAACAAGCTAGTGAACCAAAAAGTGGTTGTTTCTACAAACAAAGAGTTCTTAATACGAAACGTTCCTTTTTCAGCAAACTGCGACAGAAGTGATTTTACACTGCCTTGTAGTGAGTGAAAATCTGACAAATAAATAGGAATGGTTATCTACCTTGTGATTGCACTGCACGGACATGTGCCGAAACCTTATAGTTTTACATTGTTCAATAAAATGTGTTTAAATTGTGAGTCGTGGGCAGTTGCCTTTTTCTTTGTTCGACGAATTGTTCGATTTCTTGGCCAATACAATGTTTTGTTTTGGTTTTTCAACATGAGAAAAGGCCTTAACTGAAAAAGGTTTTTTTATAATGCAGGTATTTTTACCACATGAAGAGAAGGTGACCATGACCAACAAATATTCATCATTCTTTGTAGGGAGAAATTCCTTATTCGGGGGTTCGTTACCGTAAGTCTGCTGTACAGCCTATGCATCATACATGCGCTTATATACAGGGCGGTTGAAAAGTCTCTTGCACCCCACCAAAAGCCCTACAGCATTGGACCTGACTCAAAGGGCTATATTTTGTCCCTAAGATGGGGCAACCCCACGAGCTTACGTTGGGGCACCCTGCCCCCTCAATCTCCAGATATGAAATGTAACTTTGTTCATGTGAGAAATAGACATTTGGTTCCAATCGGGGAATTAAATGCGTGGCCCAGTCAACGTGATCGCCGAAAACAGCATGCTAATTGGATAAAACAGGATGCGTTTTATTGCATCTTCAATGTAGTCCCCATTAGGGTTTCCCTGCACGGTACAGTAAATTGTCCGGTCACCCATCAAAGGTCCTACAGCACTGAGACATAGGACCAGGGTTTGTCCCTAAGATGGGGGCCACTGCATGAGCTTGCATTGAAACACCCTACCCCCCTCCCCCCACAACCCCCAGATATAAAACTTATTTTTGTTCCAGTGAGAAATAGACGTTTGGTTCTAACTGGGGAAATAGGTGCATGATCCAGCTAACGTGATCGCCAAAAACGGCATGCTAATGAAATAAACAGGATGTGTTTTATTACATCTTAATGTAGCTCCGACGCCCAAACGAAGGCTTTCTGCACAGTGTGGAAAATTGTTCGGTGCGGGTGCACTAATCAAAGATCCTACGGTACTGAGATTACACACCTGAGGCACTGAGATTACACACCTGATACTTAGGACGAAGGTTTTTCTCCAAGATGGGGGAGGGAGGAGGACCATGCATGAACTTGCATTGGGGCACCCCCTCCCCTCAACCCCCCAATTACCAAGTTTATTTCTGTTCCTTACAATAAACATGACGGGTAAGTTGATTCCTGACACCTCCCATAAAGTACTCAGTGCAGGCACTATCACCTACGCCTGTTCGTCAATTGATGACGAGGGGCGAGGGGAGTTGGTGAAAATTGCTATTGCTTATGAGACTCATTACTTGAACGTTCCCAATTAACTCCCCAACCCAGGAGTTCTTTTCCTGTTTAGTTTAAGGAACAAAGATAAACTTTGTATCTGGGGGTTGAAGGGGGCATAGCACCCCAATGCAAGCTCATCTTAGTCACCCATCTTAGGGTCAAACCTTGGTCCCATATGTCAGATGTGTCAGATGTGTGAACGCTGTAGGACCTTTGATGGGTGCACCAACAATTTCTTGCACTGTGCAGGGAAGCCCTCATGCGGCGTGGGGGCTACATTGAAGATGTAATAAAACGCACCTTGTTTATCCAATTAGCATACCGTTTTCGGCAATCGTGTTGGCTGGACCATCTTAAAGGCCACAACAAACACACTTTTAAATACCACTGCGACTACCGGTTACCGGTATTTTCGATTCTTAGCAGAGCAAAATCTGCAGAAGACGGGAACCAAACGTCTATTCCTCATAGGAACAAAGTTAAAGTTTATATCTAGGGGCTGAGGGGGGCAGGGCGCCCCAACACGAGCTCATGGGGTGGCCCCCATCTCGGGGACAAAACAAAGTCCTACGAGTCAGGTGCGTAATTTCAATGCTGTAGGGCTTTTGGTGGGGTGCAAGGGACTTTTGAACCACCCTGTATATCAATAAAACTGGTTAGGGGTTGAATTTGCCATCCTCCGAGGATTGATAATCCACACAGACCGTACATGTTGACGGGTGTTATCGTCATTCTGCATTCTTTACCCAATTAATGACAAAACGCAAAAATGATGTCCGCAGTAAATTCCACTCGATCCAACTCGTGCCGTGGCAAAAAAAAAACAGTGGTGGAGAGACGCGAGGTGGAAAAAGGAAGCGACCGAAAGGGACGTAAGTTTTGCATAACTTAAGTTATAATTGTACGCAAAGTGAGAAGCTCAACCGTGCCACAGTGTAGGGAAGCATCCCGTAAGTGCCACAGAGAGGAGGATTCTGTGAAATAGAACTGGCATTTTTCATTTTAAATGGAACAGTAATGTATGTAGGGTTTGGTCAATAAATTTTACCGAACCGAACAAACCAAACCGAACATGGTCGAACAGAGGCTATTCGGTGGTTCGGCCTTTCAAAGGCAAAATACCAAACTGAACGTATTTCCTCTTCCAATTGATAGTTTTTAATATTTGAATACACCATTTTGAAGGTTTTTCCGCCAGCTTTCCGTTGGTCAAAACCACAAGTTTCTAGCGCTAACCATTCAGAAGAGGAAAAATATGAAAGTAGAGGGGCATTTCTTTATGTTTAAACAAGAGTTCCATTCTGTGCACTCACAAGTCCACGTGAAAATTTGTAAACAGTTCTTTTAAACTTTATTTTAAAGGTTGATTGGTTTGGAAGGTTTTGTTCAGTTCGGAAGTGTTCGGTTAATTTAAGGTTTGTCCGGTTTGGTTCGGAAGTGTTCGGTTAATTTAAGGTTTGTCCGGTTTGGTTCAGCAGAAAAATTGTTGTTCGGTACAGCCTAATTTAGTTTCCATATACTAGGGATATGCGATACTCGAAAAATTCGAGCCGAGCCGAATATGAAACTTGTACTCGAACTTGGCTCGCTGCTCGAGTCAATACTCGAAAAACTCGAATCCGGCGAAAATGCGATAACTTCGTCAATTTTTGATGGATTTTGACATTCCAATATACGAAATGATCGTCTCGACGATAGCTTTCTAGTGGCGCAGATTAAAAGTCAATAACTGAAACCATTTTCAAGTTGCATCCTTAAAACTGGAAAAACATGATCCACAGAGTCAGTTAAGCACCATCTTTGTTCTTATTATCTTTAACAAATTAAAGAGAAACTTGCAAACAAAATATTTCCATCAAATACTCGAACTCGGCTCGATACTCGATTCTTCTACTGCAACCTCGGCTCGACTCGACTTGAATTAAATTTTTTCTACTCGCACATCCCTACCATATACCAAATCAGTTTAACCACTTTGGATTTGTTTCATAAGTACAGACAGAAAGAAGCTAATAGGTGCTGCTCACTCCCATACTAGCCTGATCATTGTCATTTTGAAATACTGTAAATTCATTATGATTACGATTTTTGTTTAGTTGAAGGGCAATGCTTTATGGTCACCTTTCAAGCAGACAATTGACACACAGTCGACGTACCTGGCCCAGTGTGCTTCAATATAAAATTTTCGTCGTCAAATTTCTTTCCGTATATGGATCGCCCACCTGTACCATTATGATTAGTAAAATCGCCTCCCTGTAACATCTGGACAACACTAGTTATGGATAGCAACAGTTTTAGTACTGCAAGATCTAAAAGGTTATCTCTGTACAGTAAAACCTTGATTATAAGAACATCAATATTCTGATACTCTCGGTCAATAAATACAGTAAATTTTTCATCCTGTGTTATTTCTTCTTATTTTGTGAAAGAGTGATAACAAGGTACTAAAAGACTTCGCTAGTTTACCTGGAAGATAAACAGTCAGCCTTTTTACTTTTATTAAAAAGTAAACCACTAAGGCTGTACCGAACGAGAATTTGTCAGCCGAACCGAACCGAACAAACATTAAATAAGGCGAACACCGAACACTTCCGAACCGAACAAAAATGTACCAAGCCAATCTATTTCAAACTAAAATGTAAAAGAACTCAGTTCACAAAGATTCATCAAAGCATAAGTTTCTTAACAAATGTAGGTATTTTCACATGGACTTGTAAGTCCATAGATGTTGAAACTCTGTTTAAACATCAAAAAAATCACCACTACTTTTACATTTTTCCTTATAAGTTCTGAACCGTTAGATCTGGGAACTTGTGGCTTGGACCAACAGAAAGCTGGCAAAAAAACCTTCAAAATGGTGTATTCAAACATCAAAATCCGATGATTAGAAGTGAAAATATGTTCGGTTTGGTATTTTGCGTTTCGAAGACCGAACACCGAACCGAACCGAACACTCTCTGTTCGGCCATGTTCGGTTCGGTTTGTTCGGTTCGGTACAGCCTTATAAACCACCTTCAAATCCAGCAAGTGCCAGTCGATGACAACTTTTTGACTACGTCTCCTGTTATATTGGTGTACCACAGGGAGTGCGCGAATTTAGGAAACTCTCGTACAAGACACTGGTCTGGCACCTATTTAAAAATGCCGTACTTTCAGAAAAAATCACCGGCCCATAAATTAATTTGATTTTTTATTCTTGTACATTTTAATTCAGAGCTGCAATTCTAATACACAATGGTTTGCAGTAGCGGATCTAGGTAGAATACTGTGACCTTTCCCTTTTGTCCTTTCCCTAATTTCAGTTCTCAAAATGCTTAGACTTTTATTTAACAAACTGACTAACTTAAATCATCTGACAAATCAGAACAAGAAGCACTATCAATCATAGAAAAAAGAAATAAAGCAAGCATCGTTGGCTTTTTTGTCGGTGTTGTCGTATCAAGCTTGAAATGTAGTAGACTCAGCCAGCTAAACCAGCAGGCACTTTAGACATTGCGATGCTCAACAAACGATGACGTCACTATTTGTTTACGGACGCGAACGATCGTAAGCCAGCTGGTCATCGCTATTTCTTGTTTTTGTGCAGCTTTTCATTAATCATTACTACAAATAACAGTTTGTTATTACAGTTCGTTAAAATTAGAATTAAAAATCCAATTTTTTGTTTATTTAAACAGATTGCTAGGTATTTTTATTTCAGAATTTTTTACCGGCAGTGAAGGCCGGTAAATTTTCAAAACTGCCGGAGCTCCAAACAAAATATCGGTATTGTCCGGTGGGCCGGTGCTAATTTTGCACTCTGCACAGGGAATAAGTTCTTGGACCACTGCTCTTTGCCATCAGTGTGAAGGAACTGCAGTGAAATGTTTCGACTACGGTGCCCACAAATTCACATTTGCTGGCAACTTAAAAGTTGGGTGTGCATATGGTAGACCCAGTTACAGACTTCTCGTCGCTGAGCAATGCAATTTACGTATTATGTTTTTGAATGGAGAGATGAGTGCAGTGGTGTACCAATTCCGGTTCTGAGTATGGTTCTGTGGTATCGGAACTAGTACCGGAACCGCTATCTTGGTTGGCCGATACTGACCACCTTTCAAAAATCGGCAAAGACCACTAAATCACTTGATATTGTTATCTAGTTTCTTTTTTCCAGGGGTATGCGATCGTTGGAAAGAATATTTTTAAGATATCTTGGAACAGAAAATTAACTTCAGTAGCTTAAATCGTCGTAAAACGGTGCTTGAGTAGATCTTGGATGAATAGCTAACACATTTTCGCGCATGTTTACTGGGCCACTTACCTGTTGACACCAAGTTTTGTTGAGTAGTTTGCATCATATTAACATAAAATCCCATCTAGGATGTTAATATACTAAGCAGAATACGTTACAGTTGATTCCTATTTGTTTAAGGATGTCAGGACTTTATTATCATTAAGTTGTTTCCTACTTTCTTAGCGATCACATCCTTGGAAACCCCCGCACGCGCCATTTTGTTTCGAAATCGTGCGTTCGATTGGAGTCAACCTGGAGTCAACAGTGCCTGCAATAAATCCGGGTTGCAAAAGTATGCAAAGCTTTGCTAAGACTCATAAGCATCCGGGCTGCAAAAAATCGTCAAGCATGCTCTTAATTTTTAGTTTTAATTAATTTTTAATTTTAATTTAAGTTTAAAAAAAATTAAATTTAATACATCAAGAAAACAACAATTTTAAATCATATCAGCTTCATGCCAAGCCAACCCAAAAAACAAAAATTCTATTTAAAAATGTAGGTCCAAGGCAGAGTTACAAAAATCGTTTCTATTTTCTGGTTATTTTAAACTAGTTTTCTTTTTATTTAACTAGTTATTTTACTTTAATTAAATTTGATACACTTGGAAAGCAAAAATTGTAAAAGGTATCAGCACCATTAGAAGAAGGGCTTGGCGTTAATCTTGGAAGCAAAAATCTTACCTAAAAAAATTCGTTACACGTCATTTAAACTTCTTTTTAAATTTTAATCTAATTTTTTTATTAAATTAAATTTTTAATTTTAATTATACAACTTTGTATATATCAAAATTTTCTTAAACAATTTATAAAAATTTGCCGCAGC
This sequence comes from Lithobius niger, assembly GCA_023313725.1. Classification (NCBI taxonomy): domain Eukaryota; kingdom Metazoa; phylum Arthropoda; class Chilopoda; order Lithobiomorpha; family Lithobiidae; genus Lithobius; species Lithobius niger. The sequence continues at coordinate 72,697 of JAHWFP010123821.1, read as the reverse complement.
AGAACCCTGGACTCCCTGAACATTATTCATTATTATTAATTTTTTCCAGTTCGCTGTTGCACAGCCACGTGGTAATCGGAACCGGTATCGGAACCGTACAGAACCAGTTTTTGGTATCAGAATCGGAATCGGAATTATGGTATCAGTACAGCACTAGATTCAGTGGCAGTATAAAACAAATTGTCTTCTATCTACCATCCTCAGGAACAGATAGTCCTTGAAGTTTTTGAAATTAATGACTTCGGGGTTTGCGTAACGGCTAATCCAAAGCCGTCCATTGATTGTGACTTGCTTGTCACTAAAGCCCTTGGAAGACTGGCAATTGTTGAATGTTGTTTCACTTCCGGTAAAGTAAAAACTAATGTATGGGCTATCAAAGTATTTGTTGAGACCACTCCTAGAGGATGAGTGCCCAGTTTGGTCGCTTCCTTTCCTGGGAGACCAAATCGACAGAGTGAATTGGTCTAAAGTAAATTTACTAAAAAACTTCTTAGCATGTGAAGCCTGTCTTACGAGAAAGATTATCTGGCGTAGGGCTTTGTGTCCCTGGAATTGCACAGGCTTCAAGCGGAGCTTCTCTTGTGGGACCTGGTGGACATGCTTTTCTTTGACCCGCTTTCTTACAAGGCTACCTGCGGCCAGCTGCTCAATTTGGCTGCCCAAGCAGCGAGGTTGAATTGTAGGCTTGGAGAGTAATCCAGTCGTGGAACTCTCTGAGGAGGCTGTACGAGCGCAATGGGTAAAATTTCCCTTCGTAAATTCTTGAGGAGTCCAGTATCGGCTGCCCGGATTTAACTTCTTTAACCTTAACAACTCTGACTAGTAGGGGCTTATCCCTTATAGATTCCTACCATTTTGTGGTTAAATTTATTTATTGTCATATTATTACTGTGTTTTTGTGTTCTTGGAACATCATTGTTTTTATTTGACTCAGCAATGGCTCAACCCAAATTAGTGTTTTTCACCCGGAAAGACGCCATTTATGCACATGTGGTGCGAGTCGCATAGTTTATAGGTAGCGTCCTCTTGGAAGGAAGAGGTGGATCAATTGAAAGTGACACGACTAAGGCTGCACCGATACCAACTTTACCGATCTGGTTTTTAGGATTTTGCCGATAAACGGTACCGTTACCGATATTCAAAATTATCTCCCCAATTTGTCATCAAAGGCGTAGTTTTCTGCAAAAGTCCAATAAATATTAAAATTTAGAAAATTTTAAATAGTAACCCACTGTTAAAACTTAGCTAGGATAATCGGCTTTTTCCTGAGCAAAACGCCGCAAACCGCATGTCTTAATCTCGAACGGTTCCAGAGTTATCGATATTTCCGCAAAAGTTGCCGATAACAATACCGTGAATATCGGCAGCTGATCCGATCCAGTATCAGTATCGGTGCAGCCTTAGATACGACCATACGTTTTGTACACAACTGGTGATGGTGACTAAAAAATCTACCAAGGTTCATTGTAGGTTGATTACAAATTTGTGGTATTGTACAGAGATGTTACCTACCAAAACAATAAAATCACGAAACAGAAGCATCACGTTTTAAAGCAAACATCGCTGGAACCAAGTCAGGAAATGGGGGAGGGGGTGAAGGGGATACTAGCACACTGAATGGTTTTTGCAGACTTTAAAATTCATCTCGAAACTCCAGAAAAATACGCACAATTTTAAAGTGAATATATTCATTATCCTTGCATATTTTCTTGTCCTTTATACTGTGGATGTTAAACCTAGCTGACAGTCTTAATCCAACCTAGCAATCCAGCATCTGCTTCGTAATGAATGTTGCACACAGCATCGTAGAAGATTGAATGCAAGCCCAACAAATACAGAGGGCTGTGGCCAACTGCCAACTGCCAACATTCACCTAAGAGATATCCGTAAATCCTCGAAAAATGGGCAACTGTCAGACACTGTGGTAATTAAAAGACATTAAAATCCAAAATACACTCTACCACCATAGCAGAACACTTCAGTCAAACTTCAGAGTTTACTGTAAATTTTGACGAGTCATCGCCTTCTAATTAGGGATGTGCGATACTCGAAAAATTCGAGCCGAGCCGAGTATGAAACTTGTACTCGAACTCGGCTCGCTGCTCGCGTCCGTACTCGAAACACTCGAATCCGGGGGAAATGCGATAACTTCGTCAATTTTTGACCGATTTTGACATTCCAATATACCAAATCGAACGTCTCGACGAGAGCTTTCCAGTGGTGCAGATTAAAAGTCAATAGCTGAAACCATTTTCAAGTTATTTCCTAAAAACTGGAAAACCATGACCCACACAGTCAATTAAGCACCATCTTTGTTCCTATTAGCTTAACAAATTAAAGGGAAACTTGCATACAAAATATTTCCATCAAATACTCGAACTCGGCTCGATACTCGATTCTTCTGTTGCAAACTCGGCTCGGCTCGACTCGAATTAAAATTGTTCTACTCGCACATCCCTACTTCTAATATATTAAATTTAATATTACCGTAAATTCTCTATTAGTTAAAAATCAAGCCATTTTGACCCGGCTACAATTAAAGACCTGGCTACTACAAAATTTGGAAAGCAACTTAACCCTCTGGGGCCTAGAAGCCGATATATCGGCTTTACATTATATACGTTTGAGTTAAGAAAAGAAAACCTTAGGGCCCAGAGGGTTAACGGTATTAATATATGTAGAACATGTGTCTGACATAGACTGTAAATAATGTTACATGAATACCATTATTCTTTAATTTGGATATGGCATCTGTATGTGACAGATGTCCTCTTTTAAAGAATTTTTCAACATCAAGTTATTTTGACCCGGCTACTACCAATTCATGATTGGAAAACCACCCCGCTACAATTGAGGACCCAGCCACAAGAGCTATGCAAAAATAACACAAAATTAAATAGGGTGTGAGAAAATAAGAGATGAATATGTACGCACTACAAACACACAATTAACCCATAACCGCCTAGATATGAACATACGCCTTTAACGTATAACAGCGAATAACTAAGTCCCAGCGCGAGCTTTGTGAGGGGTCCCCGGGGACCCCGAGCAAAGCGGCAGTCACATCCCAGTGGTCAGCGTCGTCGGCTCCAAACCAAGAGAATGCCGGTTCGAATCCGAGAACCGACCCGTGTCCCATATGGACTCTAAAAAAAGGGTCTGAAAGTTCTTTCAGGCGGTTATGGGTTAAAAAAATTGAAAAAATAAACAGTACCAGTGAATTGCCTTACATTACGGTTGTACTGAACTTGATTGACAAAAGCCGATAGTTGGTCAAACTAAGGATAGTGATCATCAAAATCAATTTTCGATTGGCAATTGTCAGAATCTAATAATACAAAGGGGTCAAAGCATTTTGCCAGCTTGCTTCACTCAAGCTTGATTTAACTACTGTAGTTCCAAATAATCAAGTAAGACTACAACATCAATTGCATAAAAGGATAAATTGTTACGGTTTTGATGCTGCATACTATTAGTTTGCAACGTTGTAATAGTGACATGTTCGACAATATTGGCAACTTACATATATTATTTCGGACATTTTTTTTCAAGTAGTCTTAACCTTCTTGAGACCATTATTACGGAAAAACAGCTCCATGGATCATTGGTCTAAGGAATTTGCACTGTTTTGTAATCGGCCTGTGCAAACATCAATAAAGGATACAAAATGTGGAATAACTCTATGGAATGTGCTATTCTTGTATCCATAACCTTTTTCATGAGTGCACAAGCACCGGAAATTTTCTGAAAAAAAAATTAAATAAATAAAAAATAAACTACGAAAGTAACGACCTTAGTATTTACAACAAAATAAGTTAAGGGTTGAACAATGCAGACTGCCAGCATTAAAAAATAGCATTGTAATTGTTAGAACTACAATTTGGTTTTTGGTTTTTTTCTTCAACCACGATTTCTCCCTCAAAATTTGGCACCCTAGGCCCAAATTTGAGGCCCATCCTCAAGGAGTGCCTTTTCTTTTTGGCAATCTGTCTCTGCTGCCTGTTACTACTGTACATTACAAAAGTGATTTAACATCTCAGAAAAAAAGGCTGTTTAAAGAATAGTCTATCCAATTATTAACTAGTGCAGCTTACCATTTAGCACTTTAGATTCTAAAAACTTACTGGTACGTATTTATTAATTGTTAACGAGTGCCTAGAACGAACTGGCACGTTCCCACTTACTACATAAAAGCATGTGCGCGTTGCTTACCCAGACTATTTGTTGGTCATACTAGTTCACTTTTCAATCGCTAGATGGCAGCATCATTAGTAGAATTAATTTCTGTTTTTTTTTTTGGTTCTATCTAGGGCGTCTTTTTGAAGTGAAAGCGAATGTGGGGGTCTAGTCAGCAATGAATACACGGTTTAACTCCAGATGGCCATTTAAGGTCTTGTAAATAATGTTCACAACGTTTCACAGATATTTGACGCATTTGCAAATGATTCTGGCCCGAAACTTTATAATTTCCATAAATTTGGTGACCCAAATTATGAACCAAGTGATGACTGTAACAAGTTGGATTTGCCATTGTCAGGCAAAAATGAAACTGACGAATTTATTGAGAGTAACATGCCACGTAGACAATGTCGGACTGGCCAGGTCGGCTAGTCGGCGAATGCTGAGGGCCCCGATCCAGGGCTCAAGACCTGTAAATGTTTGGGAAGGAAGTTGAAAAGGAAGCAAACAGGCTGCACGTGACGTGGCTGTCCCATTCATTAGATCAGACTACAGAAAGCAGCAGACATGCTTCTTGTCGCTGCCAACTTCAGTGCACTCTTCATGTTTTCATTCCAAAAAGGGTAAAAAAAGTAGCACAGCCAATTAGAATTAAGCGCAAACTTTTTTTTTTGGCATTAATTTGTTTGGAGTAACCGTAAGATATTGTTAAATAATGTGTGTATCGTCTTTTATATAAATGGGGGGGGGGGGGGGGGGGTCATTATGTACAGAGCCTGGGGAGCTCCCCCCACCATCCGAAAAGACAGAGTTGGCAATTTCGAGTTATAGAGTTGCAAAATCTGATAAATGTTCACTACAAATTCATGTTTCCATTAACACAGGTTATTATCACCATCATTCGGTCAGTTTGAAAGTGAAGTGTATGAGGTGGGTTTTTTTTGTCAGTAGTTTTCGCAACACTTTTGTCTAGTATGCGAGTAACTGAAAAGCTGCCCCTGATGGTTTTTTGTCGCTACCCTGCAGTTCACCTCCCAGTCACAAGACTTTGAGGGAAAGATAATTAATTAGTTATCTTTCCTCCAAGCACGAGACTGTTTCGAAATTGAGGATAAAAACAACCCTAATATCCCTAAATCAAGTGAGAAAAAATTAAAATGGAATATGTCAATTTCAAATGTGGAAATATTTTTCCAATAATACGTACCTCAAATTGTTTTGGACAAAACTGAGTAAGAAGTTTCATCTTTCAACGTTCAATTTTTTACAAGCATTGCCGCTTTAAAATGTGGAAATTTTTTGCAATAATACGTCTGGGACTATCTTCTGGGATAAAACTGAGAAAAGGATTTCACCATTTTTCACCTTTCGACAGTCTATTTAACAAAAAAATGTCATTCATTCAAAACTGAACTCGATTAATTTAATTCGCAGAAAATGTATAAGAAAAATCACCAAAATTTGCTTGACAATTTGTTGCAAATGAGCTCACTGGAAGCTACAAAATGGCAAAAACAGACACTAAATTATCGTAAAATGCTTCAGCTTCCAGGGCTCTGCCCCGGACCCCACTGGAGAAGTTTACAACGTTCTCCCAGACTCCCTAGCTGAGATTTCTGGACCCTTTCAAAGGTACTGTTCAGGTAAAATCGTACGATAAGTTGGTAAAATAGGGACTCGTGAATATTGATAAATGGGTGGGGGGGGGGGAGCTTTTCAGGATCCGTCCCGAGAGCCCTCAAGGGGACCAGTCCGACACTGCACGTAGAGACCCGAATTCGATGCCAGAAAATGCTTACATTGAACAAATATTATCAGTAAGGGAAACTCGGTGTGTTTATTTCGGACTTGAGTACGGTAGCTTTGTTTGTCACTAGCACGATTTTTGTTGTTGAAATTTTCACCTAGGTTTCCAAAAAGTTTCCACTTTCATCTGCTCCCCCCCCCCCCCCCCCCAAAATGGGTTAATTGGTGAAAACTAGCAGAGTTGTGATTTTTTTTCTAAAATGCAAAGATGGTCATGACCGGCAGACAAGCTCGTATCAGTACGTCAGGTTCCACAAAGTGTTAACATTCAGAAAAAATGGTGTTTAACAGAGTACTACATTCAATTATGCTGATGCAGCCTGGCGTGCATGTGCAAACTTAACTGGCTTTGCAAAACTCGTCACATGCATTTCTGGGATTCAACGCATTCAATTAAAACTGGTACAGTTTGGCGTGCATCTGCAAACTCGATCGGCTTTGCAAAGCTGATGCAAGCTTTTCTGGGTTTCAATGCAAATTCAACAGGATTTGCAAAACTAACATATGCATTTAGGGAATTAAAAAAAAAGTCTTTCCCCACTCTTAATAATTTTATTTTCATATCTCCATGATTTCAGGGTTTTTCCATTGTTTGTCTATTTTGTATTTTCCCGAGAAGAAACCTCAGTGATTCACATTGGGGTACCTCTCACATTGGGGTACATTGGGACTAGAGAGCTTGTTCAGTTAGACCTATGAATGAGCCCATTAGGGACTTTACTGTGGTCCCTTTTCATTTACCGATTATGGTCGCTGTGCACCATTTGCAGCAAATTTTACTAGATAATTTAGAATGGAAGGAATTGATGGGTAAACCACTTCTTTATACCTGCAGTTTTTGGCACTACATCTGCGTACAGAACTATGACAATACGGCCAGCATTTTTGGTTCCAATGCGAACGTCCAAATAGACTTGAGGGTTGTTCTTGGCTTTTTTCTTTGCGGGTTCAACACTCTAAATCAATATAAGAAAAAATATATTTTCAGGAGATGAGATTGCTTTAATTTAGCGATTTTACATCCCATATATTGAACACCTAAAAATTACACTGCATAGCAAAGTCTATTAAAGACAAACCTTGTCTGTTTCCTCCGCTGGCCTTTTATTTGAACTTTCGCCTTCTGTTGCATCTTTTGTACCCTTTTCTTCTCCTTCTTCAGCATCGTCCTCATCGCCTTCACCGTCTTTTTTTAAGGTTTCTCCTGCATGTTCTCTCAACCAATTATCATCAGACCACACTAAAAGAACATAAATGTTACAGTAAAATTATTAAAAAAACAAGAAGGTGTGCCGATTTGTAAGGCAATTATAGCATGCAGCAATCAGTTTGAAGATGACCAGTTTCCTGAATCGATAACTACTAAGGCTGGACCGATACCACTTTTTACCGATCCGATCCGATACCGATTTTGAAGAAAAAAATCTGCCGATACCGAGTCCTGATACCGAACTTTTTTCTTTTTAACCGCTTAATAGCTCCTTGGGGGCATTGCAATTATTTAAAATAAATAAAATAAATTCATAAAGAGTTCCTAATAAAGAAAAAAATTTGTGTAGATTTATATTTAACCAGACATAAGTATGTGTTTCTACATAAATTAACATTTTCTTTAGTTTTTACATCTAGTACTGTAGTTCTACTGAATTCACATTTCTTCCCTTATTAGTAAAGCTAGGACGATCAACTTTGTGACAGATACCAAATCCCCAATAACTGATCCAAGTTCCCAACTGACCGAAAAATGTAATACTGAAGTATGTTCTTATAAAAAAAAATTACTTTTGAAATCATTGCATAAACAAAGCATTGGCCTTATTTTTTTTTTTTAAATATTGGTTTAAAATAATATTGCATAGCAATTATCATCTAAAAACACAAAACCCCATTAAAATTTTTACATTTTGTTTTATAACTTCTGAACAGTAAGAGAATGCTGCTTGCAGTTTGAACCATTGGAAAGCTGGCGAAAAAACCTTCAAAATGGTGTAGTCAAACATCAAATTCGGTCGACGAGAAGTGAAAATATCTTCGATTTGGTTTATTACCGATTTATGTGGGTTTTACCGCCGATCCCGATCCGATACTGCAAATATCGGCAGAGATCGGTATCGGTAATCGGTATCGGCCCAGCCTTAATAACTACCGACAATTTTGTCGACCTTATGACAGAATTTTGTGAACCAATAAGATCGCAACCAGCCGGCCAGGATCCCATGCAGACGGCTGGTAGAGAGCACTATCGATGACTGCCAAAATTAAGGGAATAAAACTACTAAACTACTTGCATGGCAACAACAAAATTCAAAAAAACATTATTATTATTATTATTGGTCCTTGGGACGGCCGGCTGAAAATTGTTTTTATTGCTTAATAGACAATATACATTACCTGTAAATTTATTGCATTCTTCCCTGAAGGATGCTTTCTCTCGCTGGAGGTTTTAAAGTTGCGTCGAGCCGGCCAGCTGCATAACCCGGTCAGCCCTCCTATAAAAGAGTCCAGGTGCGGCAGGCCTCCTGTCATGTTGGTGACTTAAGAGGGGAGGTGGGGTGAGTCACAAGTAAATTTCCTATTAGGCAATAGAAACAATTTTCAGTCGGCCGCCTTAAGGCCGGTAAAATACTGTTTTTCATTGCCGTTCGGAAATATGGATTACCGGTACATTTCTTGCATTTACAGTAGACCCCGTCACTGTAGGTGGTGGGTGGGAACCACATGACAAGTACTCCACGGTTACGAGCTGGCATCCCCCAAAAAGACAAAACTTCGCACGTTATTGAAAACAGAAAAAAAGGTGATTTGGATATCTTTCATAAAATGTGGTGGCCCTGAAAAGGGCCGTTTGTGAATGAGAGTCTTGCGTCTGCTTCAGGACACCTGCTTCAAGACCTGTGTCTTGTTGGTGTTTGGGGATTGGATTACATGCGACGCATTCCGTTTGATTGAGTCGACCTTTCCCTGAGTAATGGCTCATGAAGCCTTAGTTCTCCAGGAGGGTGCTTTAAGGATTTCCGCTATACTGATGTTGCTGTGGAAAGCCTGATGTTGCTGTGGAAAGCCCAAGAAGGCAATATTGCCCTGAGTTCGTGTGCAGTGACCCATATGTTGTTGTCAGCACAATCTATGTTGAGATCTTCGTATGCGTAAGAAACATCGCCTTGATCCAGGTTGCGATCATGGTGGCAGAAGTTGCACCGAAGTCAACTCTGAACGGGAGGAATAGTTGATTGCGACTTTTCCTGAATTCATTGTTTTCGGTTCTCTTTATGTAGCACCGTAGTGCATGGACAGGACAAAAGAGACGTTCAGACTCTTCGCCGATGATGTTTACGAGCGCTGGAATAACAATCGGCTGAGTCGGTTCGCAATCACTGAAGGTTGTCTTGGTTTAAGGTGGACAGCAGAGAAATTCTCATAGAAGAAAAAAAAAAGGACGGGTTGACTGGAAATGCTTGAATCTCACTGCATCGACGGCTGGTGGCGCGGATGATGAGGAAGACAGTCTTGCGGGTTAGAATGTTTAGAGAACAGTGTTGTATTGGTCCATAAGGAGCCTTCGTGAGGGAGTCCAAGACGATGTAAAGATTCCAATCCAGGAACGTACGTTGAATGGAAGGACACTCTACTTCGAAGGATTTGATGAGGGTTGAAATCCTGAATTCGCCAAAGAGGAAGATACTGTTAGCTGCTTTGAAGACAGAGTTTAATGCAGATCTGTAGACCAAAATGGTGGACCACTTGAGACCTTCTTTGAATAGGGCATTGTGGAAATTCATAAGTTCTGATGAGGAGGATTGACTTTCCTCCCGTTACACCAACGAAACCAATGTCTTGAGTGGCGGACATAGATTTTGTTAGTCGAGTTGCCCCGATTCTGGAGGCCCCACCCTCAATTATTACTCCCTCTGTGAGGAGTTGGACGGTAGCAGCCACCCGTGAAGGTGTAGGGCATTGCTATTCGGGTGGAATAGGGTCCCTTTTCTTTGCGAAAGCAGATTGTGAACGTCTGGTAGACTTCTTGCGAAGTCGACGAGGATGTTGAGGAGAAGGGGGAACCAGGGCGCTGCTCGCCATTTCGGTGCTATTAGGAGGAAGAGGCCTTCTGTATCTTTTGGAAGACTGTCGGTAGGAGCTAGAATGGTGGGAAGAGGTAGGCATGAAGGCTCTTCCATAGATAGGTTAGGGCGTCCACTGTCCAAGCTCTGTCGTCTGGGACTGGGATGATGAATTAGGGAAGTCTCATGGCGAATATGTCTATCATAGGGTTGGCTCAAAGGTTGAAGAGAGATTCACAGATTGATGTCTTTAAGAGACCATTCTCTCGAATGAGGCTTTTGGTGAGAAAGAGCATCTGCAATGTCACTGCGACTTCCTGAGATGTGGAGAGGGAGGATGGTTGTTTTGAGGGAGATGGAATGTTAAAAAATGTGTGAGGCGATGTAATGTAATGGAGTTGACGGTAGTGTCCACCTTCGTTGCGGCTGTTGTGTTGTCTGATAGGATTTGGATTGTTTTTCCCCAGATCATATGCGGGAAATGACGAAGGGCGGTGAAGACCGCAGTCATTTCAAGAATGTTGATGTGGTTTTTCTCTTGCTCTATCCATTGGCCAGAGATTTAGAGATTGTTGATGTGGACGCTCCATCCGTTTAAGGATGCGTCTGTCAGGTGGTGTAGATCTGGCAGAGGTTTGTGAAGTGGTACAGTCTGAATTAAGAGTTTCCATGTTTGACCACCATAGGAGGCTTTCGAAGGGGAAGCTGTCATCTGTTGGCATCACTACAGGAGATGAAGGGAGAGTCTTTCCCAATGGTCGATTCGGAAGTAGTGGAAGGGTCTGGTCATCCATCTGCCGTACAGTACAAGATTTGCCATAGAGTCCAAGCAACCTACGAGAGATTTTAGTTCTGAAAGGGTGTGGAACGGCTTTTGACGAAAAGCGTTTAGAGTCGATTCTATTCTGCCTGCAGAAGGTATGACTGTCACAGATGCGAGGTTGAATATAGATCCCAGTAAGATAAATTCATGGGCTGGGTCTAGGAGAGTTTTTTTTAAGTTGATGCCAAAGCCTAGCTCCGAGAGCACTGACATGGTGAAGTCTTAGTTGCGAAGGAGTTGTGTTGGTAAGTCGCTGTTGAAACTAGCCAATCGTCCAAGTAGGCGCTGGTCGGAATTTGGTTTTATGTAGATGAGCCAGGACGAGTTTTAGAACTGAAGTGAAGATCCTTGGAACGGGGTTTAATCCAAATAGAAGGCACTGGAACTCGTATACTGTTCCTTCGTACATGAAGCATTAGAGGTGATGGACCAATTTGTGGAGGGGAACGTGAAGATAAGCGTCTCCCTCGGCTCGAGGCGCGAACGGCATCGTTGCCGTGTCTAGGCGTGATTCTGACTTGGAGGTTCCAATTTTGACGAATTGTGTTGACAGTCTCCATTTTGAAGTGATGGTTTTCCATGAGTTTGTTGAGGGTTTTTAAGTTGAATAGGATTACTCTTTCGCCTCCCGATTTCTTGGGTCAAAGGAAGATCGAACTGTAAAACCCTGGTCGATGAGGATCTGCACATTTGTGGATGGAACTTTTGGTGAGGAGATCTTGAGCTTCTGATGAAAGATGATGGGTGACTCTGGGAGCGACATGCCAAGGTGGTGGAAAAATCAGAGGAGCTTTTGTGTTAGTAAAAACACCATTATTCATCTTACTGTGAAACACTACAACGATTGAAAAATGTCACACGAGACTCACAAAAACGCACACTTTCACAACGACGATAGTCTACTAACTGCAAATTTTCAACTACTAACTGTAGTCGTCATCAGGCACCTTAAAGGTAAGTTTGAACGCTGTTTGCATTTCGTTTTTCAGTTCAATACACGGTTCGAATTCGAAACTGCCGCTGTCTGCTATATTCAGTCGATTGATTCACCCTTGCCCACTGTATCACTCGGGCCGTTCTTTACACGCAATCTTCCATTCAACTTCGAGCTTCCCTCTCAAGTCTTTCCCAATCAGGTTTGTAATATTAGAAAATGATGGACCTTGCACATTCATACGCGGGATCTGCCTGTTTTCGTGCATCTTAATCGCAATGGATTCAAGGCATCTTAAATGGTTGTCCCATTTCGAGTTTGATTTAATCAGTGTCACCGATTTACCCCACTCAACATCATGCTGCCTTTCCATGCAATGGACTGCAATTACGTTATCAATAGCATTATTTCTAACATTCCCCATACGTTGGCTGAGCCTCGTTCGTATTCCTTTTCTAGTCTCACCAATGTACACGGCATTGCAGTCCTTGCACGGTACTCTATACACTCCTTCTCTGGTATTTTGTACTCGTGCTAGTTCTTGCTCATCCCTGGCTTTTTGGGTCACCTTCGGTCGCAACATTTTTTCATTCTCAAGGTGTTGACCCTTCCTTTGTATCTTCTTGTCCAGTCCTTCTTCGGATTTAGCCTTGTTCAACTTAAAGAGGAAGGGCATATTACAAAAGAAGAGCTGGCCGAGCATGCATCCAAACCCCCTCAGCGGTTACCCACCATCTTTACCCAAGTCAAGACGCATAAAGAGGGAGCCCCCTTCGTATTATTACATCAGCTAAGGGCGGAATGGCGCAAAAGCTTGACTGGGTGGTCGCTGAGAGACTAAAGAAGTATGTGAATGGAAGCAGCAGATTGAGCAAAACTAGTGACCTGCTTGTAGAACTCAAAGACCTAAAACTTGGTGATGAAGAAGCTATGGTTTCCTTCGACATTGTCAAACTATTCCCAAGCCTTGAACAACGAATGATTGTGGAAATGCTGGCATTATAGAGAAGGAGGTGGAAAGTAGTAAGGGAGGAGTATGAGATGGACAGAGCATTGTTGAAAGTCCTATTGGCATCGATATATGTGGAATTTGAGGGACGGGTCTATTGACAAGTTGGAGGAGCCCCAATTGGCGAGAACTCTAGCTCGCCAATAATCGCCGAGATGGTTCTCCAACATCTGGATGAAATGGTGTTGAAGTTGGGGCTTAACATGAGAATTTGGAAGAGGTTCGTGGACGACACCTATGCTGTTCTGAAGAAGAATAAGCTTAATTAGGTACTAACGAAGGTTAACAACTGGAGGCTGGGGATTGAAGTCACCATGGAAATAATGCTATCGATAACGACATTGTAGTCCATTGCATGGAAAGGCAGCATGATGTTGAGTGGGGTAAATCGGTGACACTGATTAAATCAAACTCGAAATGGGACAACCATTTAAGATGCCTTGAATCCATTGCGATTAAGATGCACGAAAACAGGCAGATCCCGCTTATGAATGTGCAAGGCCCATCATTTTCTAATATTACAAACCTGATTGGGAAAGACTTGCGAGGGAAGCTCGAAGTTGAATGGAAGATTGTGTGTAAAGAACGGCTCGAGTGATACAGTGGGCAAGGGTGAACCAATCGACTGAATATAGCAGACAGCGGCAGTTTCGAATTCGAACCGTGTATTGAAATGAAAAACGAAATGTAAACAGAGTTCAAACTTACCTTTAAGGTGACTGATGACGACTACAGTTTGTAGTTGAAAATTTGCAGTTAGTAGACTATCTTCGTTGTGAAAGTGTGCATTTTTCAAGGTTTTGTGTTGAATGAATGTCTGAAACTATGAGTGATGATGGCTGGTACAAATGAATCTGATGTGATCTTCTTCCAGGCTGGTTGAAAATGGCGTAGGCGGCCTCCTACTGGGAGAGAGTGGGTCAGTGTGGCGACTTGACTGCAAGACCCAGGGAAGAGTAACGGCTGCAATGATGCTGTGTTGAACTTCGTTTGGAGGTTTTGCCTGTTCCGATTGGAGGATTTTCTTCGAAAGGATCGGTTGTCGTATGGCCTGGGTGCTGGTCTTGAATCGTCAAAGTAGTTGGAGCGGTCTTGTGACAAACGGAGCTGTCGAAGTTGTTGGGAGTTTGCGGGGGGAGGTTTGGGATAGTTCTTTTGGGGTGGTTTGTTGGTCTTTGGTCTGCATGAAGAGTCCAGATGAAGTGCAAGATTGGGGATGAGACCACGAAATAAGGTGTCACTTTCATGAAGGAGAAGGTTTCAAAGCTCATGACGAGTTGAATCATTTAAATACAACATCAAGTTAAGAGCCCCTTCATGTAAAAGGTAGGTTGAGTTGTAGAGAAGCTTTCGTCAGCCAATTCATTGAATGTAAGGTGGTGAATGATGTTTTCTTGAATACTTGTTGGATGATGCCATGGAAGGTTTCTCAGACAGCCCACTGATTGCTGTGTGAATGATGTCAGATTGCGAAGAGACACGAAGGCCCAGACGACTGATCTTGTCGATGTCGCAAAGGACTGCGGAAGAGATGTCGATTTTCTGTGGAATTTGAAGTGCCATGCCGAATCCATTTTGGCTTTCTGGTGAGAAATTCTGATTCTGGGTAGGTCCCGAATTACGAGGGTTCGCCGAGCTTGTCACCATGGGGTCGAAAGAACCAATTTTCACATCCAGGTCTTGGTGGGGGTGGTTCCTTGTCGATTTCTAGTGTGTCTCCTTTTCCCGTAAATAGCCGGCATTGCGAAGGAGGGTGGTGAGCCACGTAGTCAACTGGTCTAGCATGGGTTGAGGCTTGTGTGTCTTGTCGCGTTGGCAGTATCCATAACCTGTCGTCAGACCAAGGTTTTTAGTTGGTTCCATGTTTGAGTGAGAAGGCTTGTAAAGGAAGGCGTCCAGGACAGTCTCTTCTACGACACAAAGGAGTTCCCAAAGAGGGAGAGTTGAGCTGTCTTCTTCCGTGAAGGAATCATCAAAATAGCATGGAGCGAACTAGGCGTTGTTCCTTCATTTCTTGACGAATGACGAGAGGAATTTTGGTTGAGGGAATCACTTAAAATAGATGCCAAATACAGTTCTGAATCCAAATCGGCGGATTGTTCAGATTTCCGGTGACGTTTCCTTGGAGGAGTTGCAGGACTAACAAAAACTGGATCGGAGTCCAAAGATAGAGAAGTCGAAGTGGGATGATAATGTTTCCTTTCCGAAGAATCATGCGGAGAAAGGTGCCTCTTCCTGGAAGGATCAGATGAATCAGTGACCCAGCCTTGGGTTTAAGATCTGCTGTGTAAAGACAATGGTGGTGCAGGAACCGCAGGCTTCGACTTGAATTAAAGTAGCGAATAGCACGACCCATTAAAGCATGAACTTGAGGTGAGGGATGCAGTCGGCGAATGAGTCGTGGATGAATGGGATGTACGGGCTGAGAGATCAAGTGGAATGTTAGCCGAATGGGAAGTGTCGGATGACGAAGGTTTATTCATGAATTTGGCTTTCTTGTGTTTCCGTTTAGACGATGGGACGACCGCTGAGGCAGAGGTGGAGGTGTGTGTGAAGGAGTAATGGCCGGAGATCGGTGGGAAGTGTCGGATGACGAAGGCCTATTCATTGATTTGAATCTCTTGTGTTTCCGCTTGGCGAATGGGACGACAGCTGGCCGGAAGGAAGAGGCGAAGGGCTGACAACAATCTCAGGGTCAACAGGCGATGGGACTTCTGAGAGAAGGATCGGCCATCTTGGATCTTGCCACATTGACGAATAGGTGAAGGCAGGAATGGAGATACGAAGGCAGGAAAGAAAACGAAGGCGTAGACGTTCCGGCTGCGCTGGAGGGAAAATATGACAGCCCTACCTAGCCTGGAGACTTTTATACAGGGGCTACGCATGCGCAGACCGGGTTATGTAGCTGGCCGGCTCGACACAGCTTTAAAAGTTTAAAACCTCCAGTGAGAGAAAGCATCCTTCAGGGAAGAATGCAATAAATTTACAGGAAATCTATATTTCCGAACGGCAATGAGAAAGATCAATGAAGTGGCAGTATGCAGCTTTACATTTCTAATAATGTGCAAATTTTAACAATTGTTGTATCAATCGTGTAGTAGCCTGATTACTCCGAAGCAGCTGCAGACGAATTTATATCTTTTTGTAATTTCAACACTGATAACAGGTAATCAGAAATAGGTTTAGCTACCAGGATTCGGAGACACACCTGCCACCGGAAAGCAACAATAGTCAGAAAGTACATGTGACACAGACCGGAGAAATAAAACTTCCTAACCCCCACACTTATTTCACTAGAAGCAAGAAGAAAATTCAAGCCTCGCAACTAGCACCAGAGGTACCATAACCAGAACGCCATAAACCAATACCAAGTAAGGCACTGGCGCCCCATTGTCCCAAAACCAAATGGGCTACCTGCAAAATTCCCTGCAACAACTGCAACGCAGTTTACATTGACGAAACACGAAGAGGAATCAACCCACCGACACGCAACTTATACACCCAGCCCTCACCAGACAACTCGAGAAAAAGTGGAGCACGCATTACAACGAACATCGTAAAGATCAGTAAAGCGAGTACGATATCAAGAACATGTAAATAAAGTTTCTACAACACCTAGAGAGAAGCCTGAGGAAGATGAATGTTGCTATTATTATTTACCATCATTTAATCAGAAGTTCATTGAAATTCGCCATAGCAACTGAACTAAGTGCTGCGTATTGACTTAATGGTAATTTTCCAATTTCTAAACACATCATGAACTTCAATATCGCGGCCTTTTTAGCAGAAATAAACTGTTCTATTTCAAATCTGTTTTGCCCCACGTACACTATGACTGAGTTGTTCATTCGTGGAACGTGACCTTTGAACGTACTGGACCCGTTATCACTTGACTTCATGCTAAGTGAGTCGAGGTCATTGCCACTGGATTTAGCAAGGGAAAGCATCGCTTGCAAACAGCCGGCAAGGTTCCCACCAACCCTCTCCAATGTCAGTTGCCACTCGCCATTTGGCGAATGAACATCAACAGTTGCGACTTGGAATTAAGCCCCAAAACAGCAACTAGCACTATAAAATGATGCTCAAAAAGGATATCTCAGGAACCATATGAGCTAGAGACGAACTGCTTGCAGCGTTGTGCTCAGATTTCTAATGGCTATGCAACAGCCTTTTTGCAATGGTACAGAGATAAAAGAGAATGTTCCAACTCTGTAAATGCATAAATTAGAGAAACCATGCACAGTGCAAGATGTAGTTGGTATGTGGCGAGTAGAAATTGTGAAATGGCGAGTACTTTTAAAGGACTAATGGCCAAGTGGCAAGGGTTGGTTCCCACCAAGTTGGCTGGCAAGAGTGCTAAACACCAAAAAGGATTACTGAACTGGTAAACGATGCGGCATATAAAAGAAGAATAACTAACGATTGTAAACATTTAAAGGTTGCTGAAGGTTGCAGTAAACTGAACATTTTCATTACTGACTGATGAAAATTTACAGAAGAAATTGACGGAAAATAAAAAGAAACAATGCGGCAAAAATAGCAGTTACAGATCAAAATGGTCCTTAGTGAGAAATGAAAGTGCAAAATTACCATTTTGTTGTTAAATAGTTTTATGGACAAGTTTTATGGCAGAGTTATTTATTTATTTATTTATGTATTTATTTATTTATGTAATTACCGTACACAAGGTACAAACTTAGAATAAAAAAAATAAAAACATAACTGACAACAGAAACACAATATAAGAGAAGAGGAGGAACAGGTGAGGAACAACCATAGCCCCAGGGCAAGGAAATTAGTGCAGCAGATTGCCCTCAGAATCTTGTAGGACAGCCATCCCTTGAACATGAACGTGGGCACGCTGCCGCAGAGACCTCAGGTCCGTTGGTGACCTCAACTTACACCACCTACCAAGTGCAAGCAGATCTTTAGCAACCGTGCCTCCAAGTCCGCTGCCCCAACCTTCGGGACCACCCCTGCACGCCTTCACCAGCCTGTTGCCAGATGCAAGAATAGCTCCCCAAAGGTTAGCCTGCTTCAAAAAAACCGCGAGGTCGAGCGTAAACATCTTGCCATGCCGGCAAGCTTGATGGTTGTGACTTTGCCGAGGTAAGTGCTGAACTCTCTTGATAGCTCGATGGTAGACAATGGCAAGCTCCATCGCAGTTGCTTTTCGGAAGTTGAGACAAGTAGCCATGCCATACAGGCCAGTTGCCCGGGTTTTCAGAAGCTGTAGTTTGCATTCTTCAGTAGCAAAACTGAAAGTGTGAAGCACGGTGTTGGCCACCCTGCAGAATTATCTCCGGACCTTTCTTAGGTGGCCATCGTCCGAAAGGTCGGCTGAAAACTCCACGTCAAGATAGCGGAAGCTAGCCACCCACGACATTGTGTGGTTGCTCATTATCAGGGGGGGGCCGTGAAATCATTGCCCCCGCCAAACACCATTCCTACTGATTTGTTGGCATTAAAGGACAGTCCTTTGTCATGAGTCAAGTATACCAGCCTATCCAGCAGAAACTGAAGTGCCCGTCTGCTTGGGGCCAGCAGGACGATGTCATCAGCGAAGGCGACAATGTTCACAGCAACACCATTTACCCTGCAACCAGTGGTCAATTCAGAAATGCTGGCAATAGCTCCATCGAGGACCAGACAGAAGAGGAAAGGAGATAGGGGACTTCCTTGTCACACTCCACACGTAGCCGTAAAGGAGTCAGAAAGGTGTCCTTCCCAGCTGACCTGAATGGCTTGCCTTTTATAGCAATTAGCGATAAAGTAGGTAATATAAGATGGAAGGCCTCTCTGTCGAAGAGCTTGAAACACAGAACCATGTGCCACCTTATCGAAGGCCTTAGTCACATCTACGAAGCAGGCATACACCTGAGAACCAGCTCTACGTTATCGCCGAATGGTTTCTTTCACTGCATACACAGCCATCGAAGTGGAGTGCTTCCTTTTAAATCCAAATTGGGCATCGCAAGTGTTAGTCTGTGCTTTAATGCGAGTCAAGATAACCAGGTCCAGAAGTTAAGCTATTGGCCTCATAAGCGCGATACCAAGATAACTATCGCTCGTAGTGGGGTCCGCAGTCGTCTTCTTCAGTATGGGAGTTAAAATGGTCCTAGTGGCAGGCTCGGGACAGTGAGCGTGAGCGAAGGAGGCAGACAGGATCAGGGCAATAAAGCAATGAGCCAAGTGGCCAACGAAGTGGAGATGTTCAGCATTCAACCCGTCCGGGCCAGCAGCCTTGTCCCTCTTCGTGGCAAGCAGCAGCTGGACAATCTCGGCAGGACTAATCTCGGGAGTAACATGGGGTTCCCACTCGTTACTGGTATTAGATTCTTTACCACCATTGACAGATTCCTCCTGAGCGGTCTCGGTGAAAATATCAGTGAACCTGCGCTTTCACATGTTGCGCCCCATCAACCGTGTCGACCGTTGGCCTAGTAGCATGTCCCGTACGGCGGACCGCAGCCCAAAAAACGACATTATCCCTAGTACGCAATGAATCCTGCAGTGCTGCCCTCCTCAAGGCACGATCATTCTGGCGACACCAGCGCAAAGCATTCTTGAAGGTCCGTCTTGTATCACGGCGGGCTTCGTGGCTGGTCCCATTCCGAGGCCTACCATCACGAACCCACATGGAATGAGCCTGCTGACGGGCGGCGTAGTGTTCTTTGACATGGTCATTCCAACCAGGTACGCTACGTGCACCAGTGGTAGAAGAACGACAAGGCAACTTTAGACGAGTTGCCTCGGTAAGGACAGCAACAAGAAGGGCTGCCTCCCTATCGATATCCTGTCGGTGGGTGCGGAGATCACATTTCATATCTCCGCCAAACCTGCTGACGCTTCAAAACGCACAAGCGCATTGGAAACATGTTCTGCGTATGCTCTTCTCTGTTCAGTCGTAGAGTCTCTCCAGCAAACTTCCCTGCGATACACCTGAGGGGTTCCCACGACTGGCAACTGGGTAACAGCAGTCATAGCGGCGGTAGGAAAGCCAAAGACGATCCCCAATGAAAGATGGTCGGGGCCCAACGTTCTTTCATCAACCCAAAGCTCGAGCATAGCATCAGCAATCTGCGTAGTCCCACAGACGTGATCAATCCAAGACTTCCCGTCCTGTTGAGTGGCTAATGAAAGTGCAGGTGTCGGCCGGCAGCACACTATCAAGGAAGGTCAGTCCCAAGCCCACAACCCCCTCGGCTACCAACTCTGTGTAGTGACATGCTCTCCTAAGATCAGCATTGCAGTCACCAGCGACCAGAATCAAGTCAGTGTTCACTGCCTGTACAAACTTGTAAATTTCACTGAGAACCAACAGCAGCTCTTCGTAGGTTTTGTTGATGTGCTTATCACTAGGAGCATAAATTGAGGCAATGGCCAGGCGTACACTCTCGGAGAATTGGAGGTCAGCCCTAAAACCCTAGAGCTGTTAAAAGAATGGATGGTAGGGCAGCTAAAGCAAAGGGACTTCCGCCATAGTATGGCAGTACCACCGTAAGGTCGACCACGATGGATGGCAGTGGAAGTATCGACCGGTGAAGTGGCCACCGCATGGAAATCTTTGTGAATATCGTTCAAGTAGTCCAATTCATAATCACACAGCAAAGTTTCTTGCAACAGGACAATGTCTGCCTGACTACATAATTTGGCTACTTCGGGCTTGGCGCTTTTCACTCCCGCACAATTTCAAGTTATGACTTTTAACGAGTTGAATTATAAGCCGTATCTACCCCTGTACCCGCTTCGTTGCGCCAGAAATAAGGCCTAACTTCTGTGTCCAAGGGCCACTTTTCGCTATCAAGAACAGTGTCACGAAATCTCATAGGAATCAATAATCAATACTCTAAAAGCATTGGTACGCCTGTTGTTTTGCGCATGATTGGCTTTGAACACACATTGAAGTACACATTGTGTCCAGCATAGTGGCAACATGATCAGTAACACTTCTAGGTTCGACATCTAAAGAACAATTGCCTACGAAAAAGGTGAACTGTCTAGGACGAGCCGATATCCCAGCGTTAGACGGTTGTGCTGATCCCCACACTGCCCTACTGTGGCGCGGAGGCCTATTTCGTTTTGTGCCAAATGCTGTTGACCAACCTTCGTTATCCTCATGTTGATTTCCACTAGGTTGTTGTGGGAAACGATCGGTATTATAGACTCGGTATTATCGAAGCGAGGCGGTCTTCGTTCAGGCCTCTGCTGTAAGCTCCAGTCACTAACGGCCTCACTATAGTACCCATGGTTACGCTGGTGACTATAGTAATAATCTGGCCGGTTGGCAATCACCTGAATGGGGTGGGCTTCAGAATCCTGTGTATGTGGAAGCTGCGGGCCCAGGTTAGGGCTAATTGCCTGGTTTCCGTGAGTGTGAATGCTTGGAACAAACGTGGAGGAAGTACGACGATTGGCGTTTAACTGGTCATCTGCGCTACAAATACTTTTCTGCTTTTCCGTGACTGGCGAGTGCTCTTTATTGCCTACTTCTGTAATAGAAGCATTGTGCGTACAAGTTGCGTTCATATGCTCCAAAGCCACATTACTACTGTCAGTATCAGACGGGCTGGTAGTGTTTACAATGTCCAGATCGTCGTCTGCTGCCGATGCGGCGTGTCGTCAATTGTCGGCGACTTCCGCTGTCGACTTCCGGTTAGTACGCGATGCTGGGTGTTTAGGGCTACCGGTTACGTTGTTTGACTTCTGAGAAATGCCTCGGGCGGTGAGCATTTCAATGCACAATTTCATGTCCTTTAAAGGAGGAAAGGACATGAGGTTGGGTTAGGTTCATGAGGCAGCATTCTTTTTTTTACCCTAAATAAAAAATAATTTCACAAGATATAAGGAAAATTGGGGATGAAACATAAATAAAAAAATAAAATTCCGCCCGTACAGATTTCCTAAGAAAAAGGTCTGAGAACCAATTTTCTTTTTTTAAGTGGCCTTTTTAAGAAATAATTGTTCTAACTAAGATCCTTCCCGATTTTCAAAGTAAGCGACATATTTCCAATACAATTTTTAAGATCAGTAATTTTACCTGGCCGAACAGATCCTTCTTTTATTTTCATTGGTTTCGCTATGTTGACTCTGATCGTTCTGCCGAATAGTTCAGAATCATTCTGCAAACAAACAAAAAACTCAAATTACAGCATTTGAGTTCATCAAAATAGTACAACTTGAAGCATGCACTTTCCACTATCTTTTGTATGGATACATCGAAATAGCCCAACCAAATTATAGCGAACTGGTCCAAAATGGTTACTTAACAACTGTACGAATACTGCTGGAAATAACCAAGATCATTTTCATATGTTATTTGCGGAGTTTAATTTAAAATCCTAATCAATTTACTCAGTATGTATATTAGTAATAAAAATAAACATAAGGCTATGCAAAGATAACCATTTGGTTTACAGGCGTATGTGGGTGCCTTACATTATAACGGATAAAAAATGTATAACTGACCATGGTCCATGCGGTAAAATTTGTATGTTTTGGCCAAATTTTTTTTTTTTTACAGATTTTGACATTCCAGCACATCACTTTAACGAACGTGAAACAATCTTTTCAACAGCGTAAATTTCAAACCGCGAGTCCAACCGTCAGGAAGTTAGTCAGCAAAAACTAAAAATCATTAAATTCTAAATGACATGAATAATGTTTTTGCAAAATATTATTCTTTTTAAGGCCAAGTACACATTCTTCTTTACACATCAAAAAATGTGGTCAGTAAGGCTGCAGTACAACATGATCCAGTTTTAAAAATGTTGCAGATACTGGTACCGATACAGTTATCCAAAATGTACCACTAATTTTATCAATGGTGCAATTTTCGTGGGCAGTTACTCAGATGTTGTTGGCAGCTGAATTCATGTCGATGGCGTAGTAGGTACTGACAATGACCTTCTTGATCCAGGGTGCAAACATGCGTGTGGATGTAACCAAGTATAGTCCAGTAGAATTAGCTTTTTGCCTGGAACTAATTCAGAAGGAGATGAAACTTAGTAGATATGTTCCGAATACCATTGTAACCTTTCCCTAAAATTCCCCAACTTTCCCACTTGAGCTCCTGCCGCCATCTTGGAAAATGGCGGCCGATTTCGCGTTTTTTGATGGTGTCGTCGAATCCATGCATTTTTTGAAGGGAGGATATGTTACAAAGTTGCTTAATATACTGTATTAAGAAACTTTGTAACACATCTTCCTTTAAAAAAATCTATAGATTTTGCTATACAATGCAATCTAAAATGGGAAATGAAAGCTGTTTTTGCGTTTTTTGACCGTATAGCTGAATCTATGCATTTTTTTAAAAGGAAGATGTGTTAGAAAGTTGCTTAATACAGTATATTACGCAACTTTGTAACACATCTTCCTTTCAAAAATTGCATAGATTCGACTATCAATGCAATCAAAAATGAAAAATGGCGGCCGCTTTTTTGCTTTTTTTGACCGTATAGCCGAAACTATGCATATTTTGAAAAGAAGATGTGTTACAAAGTTGCTTAATGCACTGTATTAAGCAACTCTCTAACACATCTTCCTTTAAAAAATATGTATAGATTCGTCTATACAATCCAATCTAAAACGGAAAATGGCAGCCATTTTTTGTGTTTTTTCACTTTGCGTAATGCCCTATATTAAACAACTTTCTAACACATCTTCCCTTTAAAATATGCATAGATTCGCCTATACAACACAATTAAAAATGGCAGATATGGCTGCCGTTTTAGCGTCTTTTGACCGTATAGCCGAATCTATGGATTTTTTGAAAGGAAGATGTGTTACAAAGTTGCCTAACACACTCTATTAACAAACTTTCTAACACATCTTCCATTACAAAAATACATTGCTTCGACTATACAATGTAATCTAAAATGGCGGCCGTTTTTACATTTTTTTACTGTACTAGCGAATCTATGCATTTTTTACACTGTATTAAGCAACTTTTTAACACATCTTCCTTTCAAAAATGTGCATAGATTCGGCTATACAATGCAGCAAACATTAATATTTATGTCCTATGTTTGAAAACCATCAACTTAAACTAACATGGTTATTGACAAGTTACAGAGTGAAATATTGCGCTTCAGTTAGAAATTCGCCATTTTAATCAAAGTAGGTACTGAAAACATTGAACCCAACTAAAGAACTTCACAAATATCCTACATAAGGTAGATTTGTAAAAACATGAATAATTTGGAACATCGTTTGCCGAATGACCTTTTAGTTTGATCAATCATCCTGTAGTATGCCAAATCTACACTCCCCCATTTACTTTTGACGTTATCTCGTAGGTTTCTTGCACACCAGATCATTCACTAATAGGTGTTCATTTTCTGATAGTGCTACACTTTTTGTGGTTTCTTGGAATAACAGGTGCTAGCACCATCTGTTTCAGAAATATTTTCCTCAATTCCAACCTCACTGATGTCAGCTGCTAATGAAAAACACTGCACAGTCTTAGAATATGTAATATCATCAAAATCTTCCATATCTTCTTCATCTGCAATAGTTGTTGACAATACTTGAGAAGAATTCTTGCATGTTAACCCATGGCAGCTTCCCCAGAGCTTAAAATATTTTAAAACGGCTTTTTTTCAGCCAAAGCGCTAGGCACAAACCATTGTACAATCGCAGCAAATCATATTCATAAGGTGATCTAGAGCTAGAGGAGAAAGTGTTTGGATGGGAGCAAGTCATTGGTGCCTGTACGCCCAACCCCATTTTTCTGGCTCGAAATGATTGCCATGCCATTGTTGAATTTGAAGGTATGAACGCAATGAATGTTGTTCTGCTGCACCAGCAGTGGGTGGAAATTTGCTCAACTGCACTTCCATTCGACAACAAGCAGAAGATTTGTTAAAACAATAACGTTATACGAGTTTTCAATTTTTGATTTTTGAAAAGAAGATATGTTAGGAAGTTGCTTAATGTGGTGCATTAAACAACTTTGTAACACATCTTCCTTTCAAAAAAATGCATAGATTCGGTTATACGGTGAAAAAACGCAAAAAGGACCGCTATTTTCTATTTTAGATTGTATTGTATAGACGAATCTATACATTTTTTAAAAGGAAGATGTGTTAGAAAGTTGCTTAATACAGTGCATTAAGCAACTTTGTAACATATCTTCTTTTCAAAAAATGCATACATTCAGCTATACGGTCGAAAAACGCAAAAGTATGGCCGCCATTGTTCATTTTTTATTGCATTGTGTAGCCGAATCTATGCAGTTTTTGAAAGGAATATGTGTTACAAAGTTGCGTAATATACTGTATTAAGCAACTTTGTAACACATCTTCCTTTTAAAAAATGCATAGATTGGGCTATACGGTCATAAAACGGAAAGACGGATTCCATTTTAGATTGCATTGTACAGAAAAATCTTTACATTTTTAAAAAAAAAGAAGGGCAGTGTATTAAGGGCATTCATTTTAAATCTTGAATAGAAACAAATTCAGGAAATTTGATGACTGGAAATGTGGGCTCCTCAACCTTGAAGGGAGGCATCTGTAAGGAGATGCAAATCTGGTGCTGGTTCCTGAAGAGGTAGGGACCGGAACAGAATCAGAACGTCGGCCCACCAAAGCAGTGTTGCAAAGGAGAAGATTTTGGGAAGCCTACACTGATGGGGTGCGTGAGGGGCTGAGCCCCATTCGTTCAAGCGAAAATGGTGGAGTGGGTAGACCATCCATTTCTGTAAGATGCTAGAGTTGCTAGGGAGTCTAGTTTGCCGTTGGAGGAGTTGAGGTCTTGGAGCGAGTAAAAAGGTAGCTGAAGGAAACATTGGATTAATTCGATGGAAGGCATTAAGGTTGCAGAGGCTAGGTCAAAGGTTACGCCGAGAAATACGAAGGTCTATGAAGGCGTGAGGCGAGCTTTGGTGAAGTTCATTCCAAATCCCAAAAGACAAGAGTTCTTGAACTGTGAACTAAAGATTTTGCAGAAGCACTGTATAGTTTTCGTGGGGAAACAGCCAGTCGTCGAGATAGGCATAAGTCATTATCTGTTGCTGGTGAAGAAAGGCCGGGACTGGCTTCAAAACTGCCGTGAAAACCCGGTCCAGACGCTTTTGCGAAGGGAGTGACGACTCAATTACAAGGTTTCCATTTGGAAGTGACAATTTTGAATCCTTCTGTTGAAAGGTCGAAGGTTGAAAATCAGTCTGTCGCCTCCGGTTTTCTTTGGACAGAGGAACACAGAACTGTAAAAGCCTAGGTGAAAAGGATCGGGGCTTCCTTGAATGGCCTGTTTGGTTAACAGGGTTTGAATCTCGGTTGACAGTTGAGTGCTGACTGGAGGAGTGAAAGACTACGGAGGGGGGAAATGAGAGGTGGAGCCTTGGTGAAAGTAGGTTGATAATGAATGCGAATGCGTATAATTCAGAGAACTACAGGATCCAAAGTGATGCGTCACCGAGCTGGTAGAAAATGGCGAATTCATCCCCCACTGGAAGGATGAATGTCATTGAAAAGATTGAGATCTTTTCCTTGGTTTAGGGGACCTGTGTTTAGTCCGATAGTCGGGAGTAGTACTGCGGCCTGAGGAGTTGCGTCGACCACGGTTTTTCATCCGAAAGGGCTGGATATTGGAAGGTACGGAATCAGCGAAGGCCTTGTCCTTAGGTTTGGAGGATTGCCAGGCCTCCCTTGTTTCTGACCGAAAAGGACGGGAAGGAGCCTTGGCGCAGGGTCGTGGCTTTGGCTTTTTAGGTTTCCGAGCTATGTCAGGGTGAGGTGCTAGCTTGGGAATTAGCCCTTGGAAAAGCAAGTCGAATTTGTGTAGAGGCTGACTGAGAAGTTCATGGCGAGTTGAGTCGTTCAAATTAGGAGCGTAGTCGAGGGCGATGTCGCGAAGGAGAAGTTGAACAAAGCCTTAGTGAACCAATTCATGAAGTAAAAGGTAGCGAAACATGCTTTCTGAAAAACTTGTCCGGTGAGGAAGGTGGGGCATTTAGCCTCAAGTTGGTTACTGTCCAAAGATAGTCTTTCACAGAGCACATAAGCAGTATAAGCCGTGTTGAGAACATCATCGGTCTGGCAAGCCGCATGAAGTCCCAGACGAAGGAGGCAGTCGTTGTCTTTAATGACCATGAGGAGATGGTAACTTTCCACGGAATGGAGAGGGCAGTTCCAAAATCCATCTTAACTTCTGCTGTAAGGAAATCGCCTGAAGGTAAAATGCAGAAATTTTTAGGATGAGTGGATCCAGCGTCGAAGGAACAAAAAAAGAAAGTTTTCCAACCAGGTCGAGGAGGCGGAGGGTCCTTCACTAGCTCCAGTGGGGCGCCCTTACCTAAGACCAGACCACCATTGTGAAGGAGCATTATCAGAAGTGTCGTTGATTGTCCTAAGACAGCATGTTGGCGTGGGACGCGTCTTGTAAGCCAAATTCAAAGCCTGTAGAAAGACGCGGTGCTTTACAGGGCTATACGAAAGCAAACGCTTATAGTGGAGGGCGTCCTGGATGATACTGTCTACTGTCGTGAGGAGATCCGAGAGAGGGATCTCCAAAGGATCAGGGTCGCTAGTAAACAAAGGAACAAAGTGAGCATGTAGGAAGCCTTCGTCCGCAAGGGAAAGTGAAGGGTGATCAGAGCAGATAGACTCAAGTTCTATATCACTCCACTTGTTGTGAAGAGATCAATGGTATCCCAACAGTAAGTAGTGTTGATGCAGAAGCAATCCGTTTTGCTGAGGAACTGCGGCGAAGGAGATGAAGATGGTGCTATTTTCGAGCGAAAAGTTCTGTAGGAAGAGTATTTATCCAATTCTTGGTAGAAGGCTTGTGTTTATAGCCGAAGGAGTGAAAGGCCGTTCTTCATAAGCTGGTGAACTTCATCCTTAGAGAAGGGTTCACCACTTAGAAACAAACAGTCGCAGGGTGAAGGATGGAAGAACCAAGGGTTAATCGAGATGAAAGGTCCAAAGGAGGAGACGAAAGGATGGCTTTTCCTTCGTTATTGGGCAACTTTATGACCTTTTACTTCGTTTACGTTTTGTACGCTTAGATTTCAAAGTTAAGGTATTTACCGTTCCAATATCCTTGCTAATTTTCGACAGTCAGTTTTTTCTGGAGTTCGAGGGGCTCAGAACGACTGTCTTCATCAGGCTACCACGTCACCGCTTACTTCGTCGTGATCATTCGTCTGCTGCTATCGTTCGTTGGAATGTGGTCCGGGGCCATAGCCTCCGTAACTTGCAGGCCAGTGCACTACTTCTCCCGCGGCAACTTATTAAACTCTCCTCTCAGCAGGAACTGAATGTTTGGGCCGCATTCCAACGAGCGAAAGCAGCAGAGATGAACGATCACGACGAAGTAAGCGGTGATGTGGCAGCCTGATGAAGACAGTCGTTCTGAGCCCCTCCAACTCCAGAAAAACCTGACTGTAAAAAATTTACAAGGATATTGGAACGGTAAATATCCTTAACTTTGAAATCTAAGCGTACAAAAGGCTTACATTTCAAAAATTTTCTGAGAAATTCCCCTTGAAGTGCAGAAGCGTCCAAAGCAGTGGCTGTAACCTGACCGCATGGAATTGGAAAGGTGGAAGTTGTTTAAAAGGTAGCCCCTTCTATTCTAGGCAAAGGCAGGTGAAGGGTACCAGGGTTGTGGGTCCTGATAATCTGCCAAAAGAGTCGAAAAATCTGGCAACGGAGGTGAAGAGGTCCTAGGCGAAGGAGACGAAGGGGACGGGACGGCCACTCGGGCCAAGTCCTCCTTACGTGCGCCATTGGCACGAGGCATGGCGAAGAAAGCGAAGGAATGCAGTAACACTGCCAACGGTATCCAGGGAGCGAGCAAGCATGTCCGATCCAATCGAGCTGTAGAGAAGAAAAGATTATGGACGCTGTCACACAGCGCTTTTATACGGAGAGGCGCGCAGTAGGATGCGCACAGGACTGGTGGCTCAATAACTTTAATCTCTAGAGCAAAAGCATTCAGAGAAGGAGAATGCCATAAATTCCACGTAATATATATTTTTGACGGCATATAAAAAAGAACATTTTGCCGGCCCCCAGCCTGGCCGGCTAAAAATGGTTTCTTTTTGCCTAAAACATACTTAACCTGGTAATTTTAGCATTACATTCCTCGAATATGATGTTCCCCTGGAGGTTTCTTCCGGTTTGTAGACGCCTGCTGGCATATCCCACCGCGCATGCGCGGCGCGGTCCTCTCTTATAAAAGCGACAGCGCGCACGCTATCGGCATTCATTTTACTCTCAATGTGTCAGGCGGTGACTCGAGAGGGGAGGCAGGGCGGGAATTAAGGTTAAGTATGTTTTAGGCAAAAAGAAACCATTTTTAGCCGGCCAGACTGGGGGCCGGCAAAATGTTCTTTCTTTATTGCCAAAACATCTTAACCTGGTAATTTTAGCATTACCAGTTGACCTCGTCAAAGTTGGTGGCGGGCACCGTCTGATCGAGCGCCCCGGGATGCAAGCAGGCTTTCCCCCATGAATTCTTTAACTGCAAGAGAAAAAATTCGCACTTTATTCAGAACAAGTTGAGCTAAGCAGGTATTTGGTCTCTTTCGTGGGATTTGGTGGCCCTGAAAAGGACCGTTGTTGATGGTC
This sequence comes from Lithobius niger, assembly GCA_023313725.1. NCBI lineage: Eukaryota > Metazoa > Arthropoda > Chilopoda > Lithobiomorpha > Lithobiidae > Lithobius > Lithobius niger. The sequence continues at coordinate 43,308 of JAHWFP010123821.1, read as the reverse complement.
TTGCTTCCTACTGGATCTTGCTTCTGCTTCGTTCTGAGTGCTTAAGGGGGTCTTGACCACAGTTCTGGCTGCGACGATCGGTCCCAGCCGGTGTAGTCCGGATTCGTCCTTCGTCATGTCCCTTAGGTAGTGGGACGTGAAGGTAGATTGGTGGCGCCACGATGCTGCTGCCAGGATCTCTTCGATTGGTGTGGCATTGTGGTGGGCCCAGGATGTAGAGATTGCACGTACTTCGTGTGCCGTTATCCTCATGCTCTTACTCAATCCGTGCTTGTCGTAAGCCGCTTCGATTGTTTTCTTGATCCAGCGTGACACCATGACGGTTGTTGTTTCGCCGGTTTGGGGATCCACTGGAAGGAAGAGTTGATTTCTGCCTCTCCGAATGTCTTCGTGCTGGGTGCGGGCTAGGTAGAAGCGGAGAGCTCCGACTGGGCAGAGGAGGCGTTCTGGTTCGTTCCCTGTGAGGTTTGAGAGGGCAGGGAATGTAATATGTTTCGAGGGTTCGGATGGTTTTTGAGTCTTTGCTCTGAAAGATGCTCTTGGGAAGAGTGTGACTGACGAGAAGTTGGGGCCGAAGATGCAGTATGCCGGGTCTGCTGAGAGGGCTTGGATCTCAGAACATCTTAGACTTGCTGCCAGTGTTACGAGGAAGACAGTTTTAAGGGTCATGAGGTGGAGTGAGCTGTCTTGCATGGGTTCATAGGGGTTTTCCATTTGTGATTGTAAGACGATGGAGAGGTCCCAGTCAGTGACGGAACGTCTAGTGGTAGGTCGTTCGTTTTCTTATGAGCCTAGTAAGGCAGAAATTCGGTAGTCTTCCCGTAGGGCAGTGCGGCCGGCAGCTTTGAAGACGGAGTTTAATGCAGATCGATAGACGAGGATGGTGGAGCCTTTGAGTTTGTCGATATTGAATAGGTCGCCGAAGAAGCTTAGGAGTTCGGGAAGAGAGGGGTTGAGTGGATTTGTGTGTTTTGTGATACACCAATGAATCCATTTTGACCAGTGGCTGTCATACATGCGGTTTGTTGATTCTCTGGTTGCTTCAGATGCGATGCGTTCAGCCTCTTCTTGATGAATGCCAGCCTTTTTGAGGAGTTTGATGATAGTAGCCACCCGTGTAAGTTTAGGAGTGGGAGGTTCGGGTGCAGTTCTGTTGTGACAGAAGAGCTGGTAGAAGAGGGAGGCTTCTTGGAGTGTCGACTGCTAGGTTTAGGAGGAGCGGGAACCAGGCTGCAGACGGCCAGAGGGGGGCTATTAGGATGAATAGGCCCTGGCATGATTCGATTTTCCGAAGTACTTGTGGTAGTAGTTTGAAGGGTGGAAATAGGTAGGCGAACAGGTTGTGCCATGGGAACGTGAGAGCGTCCACTGCTACTGCTGAGTCGTCCGGGATCGGGCTGATGTAGTGAGGAAGTCTAGCATTGTGCCTCGTGGCGAATAGATCCAGCATTGGTTTGTCCCATATGTTGAAGAGAGATTCGCAGATGGATTTCTTGAGGCACCATTCGCCTGCTGGTGGCTTCAGGCGTGAGAGCGAGTCTGCAATCACATTCCTGTTGCCTGGGATGTGAAGCGGTAGGAGGGTGATGTTGTGTGGGATGCACAGGTTGAAAATTTCTGTCATTAAGTTGTGGAGTGATCTTGATTTCGTCGCGCCTTCTTTCCTGATGTAGGCCAGGGCTGTTGTGTTGTCGGCCTGGATCTGTATGATCTTGTGTTTGATGAGTGGCAGGAAGTGCTGGAGGGCTAGGAGGATTGCGCGTAGCTCCAGTCCGTTGATGTGGTCTTTGAGGGTGGCAGGCCACAAGCTGGAGATTTCCTGATTGTTTAGGTGTGCCCCCCAGCCGGTGCTTGATGCGTCCGTGAAGATTCGGTGGTCGGGTGGTGGCTCCTGTAGAGGGACGGATTTCGACAGGTTTGTGACGTCGGACCACCATAGGAGGGATTCGAAGGGGAAATCCTTGTTGAACGGGATTTGTCTGTCCGGAATGTTTTGGTTGATTGAGTGGTTGTCTATCCGGTAGTGGTGGAACAGTCTTACCATCCACCGTCCGTGCGGGACTAGGTTGGCCATTGCATCCATTTTTCCGATGAGGGAGTTCAATTCCCGGGCGGAGAATTTCGGTTGGAGGCGGAAGAGCCGGATGTGTTAGGAGATCTTCTATGCGTTCGGGGGATGGGGAGATTGATGGCAATCGAAGCTTGAATGTAGCTCCGAGGAACGTGAAGACTTGTTCTGGGAGGAGTCGTGATTTTGCTAGGTTTACGCCGAATCCCAGGCTGTTCAGCAAGTTGATGGTCCTGGTCTTGTTGCGGTCCAATTGTGACGGGTCTGGGTTGTTGAGGGACCAGTCGTCGACATTGGCTTGTATTTGATGCTGGTGAAGATGTGCCAAGATTGGTTTTAGGACCAGGGTGAAAATTCTTGGGGCTGCATTTAGGCAGAAGGGGAGGCAGCGGAATTCGTAGATTTTTTGGTTGTAGATGAAACGAAAGTAGTGGGTGATCGCTGGATGAAGGGGAATGTGAAGGTAGGCGTCCTCCAGATCGATGGTGACTGTCCAGTCGCCCTGTGTGAACGATTGACGAATGGACTCTAGGGTTTCCATCTTGAAATGTTCGTTTTGG
>JAHWFP010123821.1:20133-35680 GCA_023313725.1 Lithobius niger | reverse complement strand
TTTTGCTTGTCTTAAAGTTCATTCGTGGCCTTAAAACCCCACTAGTGAACCCGGGACCTCTGCGGAACTCGACCCCTAGATTTTTATTTTCCCCCGCTGTCGGCCACCTAAAGACATGGGAAGATGTTGTCTCTAATTGTACCATCAAGAGCGATATAATTGGGAGCCAGTCCGGTTTTTGAACCCGTAACCTTTTTTTTTTTTCCAACTTATTGTTTTTTTTTGTAAACTGTAATCCAAACCTTAACTAGAGCTTTTGCTTGCATGTAACCGTTGTATTTTGAATTTTGATCGCTGAAATACTACGTTCTAAGTTTGACGGTTCGTGCTCCTTTCAGATTTTTTTTTTTCTCGTCAAAAAAAAAAAAAATTACTGTTTGTAATTAGCACCATGATTCGAGAACGGCCGGCGATTGGCAATGGTTTCACCCCTGCACTGATAAGTCACGACGATGGGCCTAAAAATCGTTTAAGCTAAGGTTATTTTTCTTGTATAAAAACTATTGGCCTATTAACGAATTTTTTGCCTTATATGCACTGCAGTGAAGCGTAAAAGGTACCGACTTGGTGTTAAAACTTGTGCGCTTTCTTTCTTTCAAGCGGGTGTATGGATTTCCCCGGGTGGTTTTTTTTTTCTTCCTCAGAATTGTTGCGTGAATTATCCGTAACGTGTTAGGGAAACAAAGGGTTTGGGTCTTTAAATTTTGACGTGTGATTTTTTTGAATTAATATTATAGGATTGTTAGGCGGATTAATCGTTTATCGGCTTAAATAATCATAGTCTCCCTGGCGCCTAACCTAACATACCCTTAGTTAATTTTTTTTTTAGTTCTAAATCTCCCTTTAGCTTCCACCCCCCCCCCTCCAGTTCTTAACCGTATTTTCACTAGCGTCGTGTGCCTTTAAAAAAATAAAAATAAAATAAAACAAAGAATAAAAACCTTAACTTGCCTCGAGCTTTGATAATAAAAAAAATTTTGTTGTTGCCATTCTAAACAGTATTTAAAAAAAAAAAATTTTTTTTTTCGGAAATCAGTTTGATATTTATTGCCTTGTTTTTTTTCTCAATCTCGACTTTCCTTGTTTTCATGTTTATGATGTCGGACATTGACGAGCAATCCACCATTTCTTCAGAGGATGAGAGTACCATTCTACAACGTGCCGAAACCATTCTTGGGGCCACCCGTAAAGGTAACGTGACAGGCCGTAGCCGTAAGCGTATTTTAAGGATGTCGCATGACTCTATGCCAGTTCTTGATCGAATATCAAACCAACGTGTTTCTGATTGTTCACAATTTACCGCTGACCCTTGGGCTCCTATTGCACCTCCCGTTAACTTTGCTAATTTCTCAAGTGTTCAAACCTCAGGTATACCCGATACGCAAAGTACGGGCTTTTCAGTGAATCAGTCACGTTATCAGGCCAATGTTCCCTCTTTAGGAGTACAACCAACAAAAGTGTTAAGTTCAACTGCAGGCAATGGTACCTCGCGTACGGTTGCTGATTTATTGCTTGACGTTGATTCGACTTTGCATCGTATTTCTGCCCTTAACCGTAAAACAGCATTTAAAGCTGATAATAAAACTAATGACCCTTTTTCAGCTTATCGTTTTTCGCCCCCCCAGAAACTCGGTCCCTACGACAAAATCAAAGTCGCCCTTCGATGACGACTTTGACTTGTTCATTGACAAGCCTCCCCTCCCCTCAAACCATAAACCTGTGCTTGCACCCCAGCATGACACTGTGTTGCCGGAATTTATTACAATTCCTAGGAATGAGTATTTACGCCTCGTTGCCTCTAGGAACCTGCATCATGCCAGAGAAGCTTCACCCCCCCTCGCTAGGGCCACTCCTAGGGCTCCCCCCAATCCAGTTGATTTTGCCTTCCAAAAAAATTGGGTCCCTAAAGTGAATCTCAGGAAGTTTAATGGTGAAGATCCTGACTATTCAGCTAATGACTTCATCCGTGATTGCAAAATAGTGATGCAAACCTTAAACATGCCCCCCCAAATTTTTTTGCGCCGGTGGATCCCCATTCATTTAGTTGATAAAGCACGCAGATGGTGGGACACAGAAGCGGATGACGGAGACTGGGCACATTTTGAGCTTTCATTTCGAAGAAAATTTCGAAATCAAAACCTTCAGGAAACCCTTTTTCACCGGATTTTTTCTCGACGCCATGAGATGAGCGAATGCGCATCTAACTACTGTAATGATTTATTACAGTGGAATGACGCCCTCGATGAACCGATTACCGACTTAGAACTGGTTCGAATTGCATTTGCAAACTTGGCACCTGCTTTGCAAGCCATGTTATCAGCCCATAATTTCTCTACAGTATCGGAGCTGCGAGATCTGGCTGTAAGGATTCAGAAGTACATGCAGACTGCATTGCGTGAGGATGAAAATAAAAGGTTAAGCTTTAATATGCTTCAGCAACAAAATATAGTGCCAGTTTCAGCCAGCGCTCAAACTCCCGCAGTGGTCCCTAACTACTCAAACACCCCTCCCCCCAACCAGTACCTTCCAAATCCATCGGTCCTTCCTCCTAATTTAAACTATCATAAACTCCCCCCTCCCCCCCTCCAAACACAGAACCCGACCACCTTACATAACCCACCTCCGAACTTGGTAAACAATATTTCGAATATGGGGGACCCTCTTCAAAACAATAACAACCGAAATTTTTCAGGGCGTCGTAACAATAATCAGGGTCGTAATTTCACGTGTTGGTTTTGTCACAAGCAAGGTCATACCGCTCGTTATTGTCCTGAGATGCCGGCTTATAACCAAAATTCGGGAAATAATCCTTTGGTACCAAATATAGACCAGTCGGAAAACTAAACAGAACCCCACCCGTGAGTCAGGTTGAGGTTACTTCTAGCATTAAGACTCATGTTATTAACATTAATCTCAAACCAATTCCTGGTTTCAAACCCCTTGTTCCTTTAACTTTTAATGAGATTGTTTCGACAGCCGTATGGGATTCGGGCAGCTGCTATTCTTTAATTGATAGCGCGTTTGTTGCCTCCATGAGCGAAAAATTGACTATTAAACCTTTTCCTTTACTGTTGTTAACTGCAAATGGTGATGTTATCACAACTTCAGGATATGTGGCCCTCGAGTTTCAGTTACCAGGGAAAACTTTTCGCCACTCGTTCATCGTATGCAATAACCTCCCTCACCGCTTTATTTTAGGCACAGACCTAATGATGAGAGCTAGAGTAGTTCAGTCGTCAGGAGACTTAACTTGGTGGTACGACGACCTGCCACAACTACGTTATAAGTACCTAAAATCATTAGTTGATACTCCAGTTTGTTCTTTCGTTTCTAGCAACATTAGATGGCAAACTATCCTTGATAAAGCCCCCATCACTGAGGTCGAAAAATCAATATTTTCTGAAATTTTTGTAAAACATGCCAATGTTTTTCGTGATGAACCGGGTCACTGCCGCACCATGGAGATGCATATCGACGTGATTGATACGAAGCCCCTTTACACCAGGCCATTTCCGGCAAACCCTTCTAAGCTAAAAAAACTTAATGTTAAGTTATTCAGCAGTTGTTAGCCGAGGGTCGTATTGAGAAATCAAATAGTCCTTGCTGTTCTCCTTGCTTCTTGAAACCAAAACCGAATGGCGAGTTTCGTTTTTTGGTTGATTACAGGGCGCTCAACCGGAATTCGGTCCCCGACGCATACCCACTACCATCTATTGATTTAATTTTAAGTCAATTAGGCACCCCTCGATATATTACAACTATAGACTTGCGAAGTGCGTACCACCAGATTCCCTTAGATAAGGAGTCCAGTCAGCTTGCTGCGTTTGGCGCCCCTGGCAGCTTACACGCCCCTCTTTTTGCCATGTTTGGGATGCGTTCGGCTTCCAAAGTTTTTCAACGTATGATGGATGAATTGTTGAGAACCACTGATTTCCAAGGCATTTTTATTTACCAGGACGACTGCATATTAATTAGCCAGGATTTCCAAGATCATGTAAAGAAGGTAGACTTCGTGTTGGATCGCCTAAATTACGCTAATCTTACAGTTAACGTAGAAAAATTTAATTTATGTTGTCCCGAGGCTCGTGTGCTGGGTTTCATACTATCCTCTAAAGGCATCTTACCTGACCCTGCTAAAGTCGAAGCAATCTCAAAAATTAAGACTCCTACCACTATTAAACAAGTTCGAAGCTTCTTGGGCATGACAACTTTCTTTCGACGCTACGTGGAATCGTACTCATTGCTGGCGAGACCCCTCTTTAACTTGCTAAAAAACACCAACTCCAAGTTTGTGTGGTCCCCTGACTGTGATCTTGCCTTCACAACACTTAAAGAAAAACTTGTAACTGCCCCTATCCTCGCACAACCTGACTTCTCTAAACCCTTTACCATCCGATGTGACAGCTCAAAATTTGGTTTAGGAGCAGTGCTTTTGCAGGATGGTGAAAATGGCCCCAGGGTCATATGTTATGCTAGCCGTTTGTTACGTCAAAATGAGATTTTTTTTAGTACCGTCGAGAAGGAAGCTTTAGGGGTTCTTTGGAGTGTGGAGCTGTTTAGGCCTTATGTGGAATCGAATGAGTTTACTGTAATCTCTGATCATCGTTCCCTCGAGTGGCTAAAGAAGGCAAGAGATCCAACTGGTCGCTTGTCGCGATGGGCTTTGAGATTGGCCTGCTTTAACTTCACCATCAAATATAAAAGCGGTGCCTCAAACACCGTGGCTGACCATCTTTCACGTTTTGCCCTCACCACCGCTGAAGGCATCGTCGGAAACGATGATGTCGACAGATTACGCATGGCACAACGAGTCGACCCAGTTTTGAAACTTGTGGCTCACTTCATTGAAAATGGCACTAGCTTTCCCACCACCCCTGTTGGCAGAAAAGCAAGACGAGTTTCTTACAACGCTTCCATTAGCAACGGCATAATTGGCAGAACTTTTAGGAACAGCTTAGGCGAGTCTCGTTTTTGTGCACTCATTCCACCTTCAGAGCGCATGCGTCTCATTGTAGCAGCCCACCTAGGTCCTGTCACTAAACATATGGGTGTCTCTAAAACCATTAAACTGATACAGAATCATTCTACATGGTTTGGTATGGTCCGTGACGTCACTGCGTACATCAAAAAGTGTCATACCTGTCAAACCTGCAAGAGCAATCCATCTTCTGCACGTGGCTTAATGGGTGTTGCCCCCATACCTCAGTTGCCAGGCGATACTTATTATATTGATGTCTCGGGTCCCTTTTGTCGCTCTACTAGGGGAAACAAATATCTCCTCATAGTTCAGGATTCTCTCACCAAATGGCCTGAGATTTTCCCCATGAAGAATGCAAAAGCTATCACCGTTGCAGAAATATTGGTAAAAGAGATTTTTTTCTAGATATGGCCAATGTAAAAAACTGGTTTCTGACAATGGGAAATCTTTCCTCAACGGTATCCTGCGTTGTATTTCTCGCATGTTTGGAGTGAAACAGACATTTCTGAGTTTTTACTCACCGGCTGCTAACCAAGCGGAGAGATTAATTAATACCGTTAAGTCCCTGATTCGCACTAGAATTGGTAAAACGCAAAAAACGTGGGACTCGGACCTTCATATGATAGCCATGGCACTTCGTGCTACTGTATCAAGAACCACTGGTTTTTCCCCAGCCGAACTTCATCACGGTAGACCCCTACGACTTCCTGGGACCATTGACCCAAGTTTGTTAAGCCCCTTGGACAAAACTTCAAAAACATGGGTGATCAACATGTCTAAACGCCTTGCTAACGCCATCTCACTTGCTCGTAACGCCTTACGCGATCAGCAAGATCTGAACAGAGCTAGAGCCGATGAAGGAAAAAAACCCTTCTCCTTTAAGGTTGGCGACGAGGTATTGCGGAAGACTCATTTCATTTCCGATAAGGCCAAACAGTTTTCTAAAAAACTCGCAGCGCGGTACGAAGGTCCTTTCATTGTACACGAGGTTGTAACACCTTTAACCTACAGACTGAAAGATCCAATTAAGGGCAAGATGCTAGCTGGGACTACACACCTGTTGCAGTTAAAGCCTTACTCCCGATGACGAGATTCATTGTTTTTCTTAGTTCCCTCCTTCCTTTTCGTAATCATCATTCCTTATTTTTCTCCTGTGGCTGATTAGTGTCCTTTACACTAGTTGTAATCTTCGTGAGGCCGGAGCCTAACCCTTTATTTAATGCTACTAGCTCCCTTCTTGTGTTTTTTGAATGACAAATGGGTGTCCTGTGTTTTGAGTTAAATGATTTTTTTTAATAAAAAAAAAACTTGTTTTCCTCATGTAAAACTAAAATAACGATTGAGTGATTTTTCTTTTTCGTCATCTTCCCTCCCCCTTCCCCCGGATTCGTGTGAGACGGTACCGGTAAGGTGTTTCTCTCAGGACCGCACCCTTATAGTTCTTAGTTCCTTGAAGCCCTGTAGTGTTATTTATAATTGGTTTTGTAGTTTGTTTACCTATTTTTATTTTTTGTCATTATTTTTTTCTTGCCCTCCATCTTGTGTCGTTTGAACCTTGCATTTGCTTGCTTCATTTCTGTTGTTGTCCACGTACCTGTCTGCTCCCTGATTGGTTTAATTCCCAGGTAGAAGGGCTGGTTTGGCCTAGCTTACCCATCCTATCTCTTGTGCCCTGCAGTATTTTGAGCTTGGATTAGTTTCTTGGCTCAAGATTCTTCTTGTCTGCCCTGAGATTTTGTTTTTCCCCAAACTCCTTAGTACAGTTAAGTTTCATTTTGTAAATTTTCCCCAAAACTTTCATTCCTCCCCCCCTACCTTGTTTGGAAGTCTGTCTTTCCTAGTCTCACGTTTCTGTTTATCGTTTGGTAAATTGTTTTTCGTTTGACCGGTTAGACTGTAATGGGGTAACTCATGAAAGTTTACACTTGTCCTCCCTCCGTTAATGTTTTTCGGTTAATCCATGAAATGACCTGGTGGTGTGATGGTGATCTGTGGTACATGTTGTCAACTTCCTTCACTTGTGGTTGTGGCTTGCTTTTGTCCTTTTATTTACCTTTTGTTTCCTCCCTTATTTTGTTATTTTCCTTTGGTTTTCAATGTCCCCTTCATCTTCATCTGCGTCCGTTACCACTTTCGTTTGAATTAAATTGACTATTACTTTTCTCACTGGGAAACTCGTTGACTCTTGTTATCGGGGGTTTGACTTGCTTGTGGGTTACTTGGAGTTGGTTTTTTTTTGGTGGCGTTTTGTAACGCTGTCAACGCGCAATTGATTTCCCCAACCTTTAACTTTGGTCCTGAAACTGAAATTGTTGGAAGTTGCTTTTCTTCCTAAACTGGGGCTTTTGGATTGAGGTAATCTGGACGAGCGTGTATTATGTTTGATTTCTTTTGGTAACAAAACTAATTGCGTAAAGTGGTTTGGTAAGTAAGCAAGACCTAGGATTTTAATATAATTTAGTATTTATTGAGTCCTTACTTGTTTTGAACTTCTTTAAATCATAAAGAGGCTGGCATTGTAGTCATGTCACATTCTTGTGATACGCTGTTCACATCTTTTTCGGTGTGGGACCACCTCTTGGTTGGCAGGGGGGCATTATATCGGGCTTCCCGATGGCACTAAGCTCCATATCACATTTTATCGGTAGCTACTTTGCTTGATTGCTCCTCGCTGCACCGATCTCTTATCTAAAGTGGCCTTGCGTCCAAATCCGCTTGCTCGCGTCCTTTACGTCATCACGTAATCGCTCGTCATCCCCGTAGTTTTTCGTCGTTACGCATGTCGTCATTAACTTAAAATAAATAAACTCTAAATAAACGCTTAAATATTAATCTTGCCTATTACATTAATGCTAGCTAATCAAGTCCTAATTCTTAGTGAACTATTTAATTTTATTTGCTTATGTTTATAACGATTTGTCATCTTTTTGTTTGATAACTGCCTCGACAACTCCAATCGGGTGTTTATGCAAATTCACCAACATCCGATATCACCTGGCGTTCGAGCACATTTTTGGTAGTGTGTATCTCCTGCGTTGTGTAAAACGGTGCATGCCGCCTCCGATGGTCAGCTTGCTCGGCATTTTGCTGGGACCGCTTGGCTGGCTGCACTTTTAATATTTTAACCATGTTTGTCGTTTTAATTTTACTTTAATATCTTTAATCATTGTGCATCGTCCGTCCATGAAGTTTGCTGCTCCGGCGAAGGGACTAAATTCTGCCACCGTTCCGTCAGACTCCTTCAATGATGAACTCTGCCATTGAAAAGGTAATTTACGAGCTAAATCATTATCGTTATTGCTAGTCAATAATCTTTATCCGTAGCCTCAGTAAATTAGACCTCATTAGCAGTGTTTGCGTTCAGTTTAGTCCCTGGGACGGCTCGAATCTCCGGTGCTAAAATTTCAAAGTGTTGCGTTGGGTACCTTTTAACTTTATATGTCTTGTGTTCACAGTTTTCGCAAAGTTATAGGCAAGTGCGTTTCAACAGAAAACTTGCTAGGCAAGCCCACGGCATGTTTTCCACACTTTTCCGTACCACTTGTATAGCGTAACGAGATGTCCCCCCCCCTTCTCAAGTTCACCAGTTGTAGTTTAAACCGTTACGTGACGCCATATTGTTCAATATCCCGTACCGAGATGTTTTCAGTGCTTCCCTAGGCCTATTTTTGACCGACCATAGTTCAATTAAAGGTGCATACCTGCAATATTCCCGTAACGTGAAGTCTGTGCCCGCAATATCCCGTCACGTGATGTCTTACTGACAATCATTAATAATAACTCTACGTACATCGTTATTTTAAAAACCACTGTAACTCTAAAGAGATTGTTGTTACTATGATTTGATTAAACCGCACTTTTCGTAAAAAAATCGTCTGTGTTTGGAGTGACTCATTGCTCTTTGCCAAGTGTCCTTTTTGAATTGTGGTGCTCACGGTTTAACTTTAACTAATTTTTGCTTGTCTTAAAGTTCATTCGTGGCCTTAAAACCCCACTAGTGAACCCGGGACCTCTGCGGAACTCGACCCCTAGATTTTTATTTTCCCCCGCTGTCGGCCACCTAAAGACATGGGAAGATGTTGTCTCTAATTGTACCATCAAGAGCGATATCACTTATGAAAGCTATATAGTAATCTCTAACGGTTCCAGAGTTGTCGATATTTGATCAAAAGTTCCGATCCGATTCAGTAACGGCATTGGTGCAGTTTTAGTAGTCAGTAGTATTAAGAAAGTAAATATCTCACCTGTAAACTTTTTTTTGTTTAACTTTTCGTTGTTTTTTTAACTTCAGTTTAACTTAGAATACTAAACAGTGTTGAATGAGTAATTAATTGGGGGAGGGGGGGGGGGGAAGAATCCATGGTGTTGCAACAACAATAATGTTAGGCAGTAACTGAAATAGCACTCTGTATTAAAATAAATAAATCCACTTTCCAATTAACCAAGAATACACACTATTAACTGAAAAGTAAAACTACAGTTGGCTGAAAGTACTGGACTACTATACTGACAATTACCGTAAATCGTGGATTAAACGGCCATGGGCTTATACAGTTAATTAGGCAAAAATAGGGGGGTGGGCTTTAAATCAAGCATTATCAATTTTCTAGCGTTTCTGGACATCTATTGCAGAAAATTCGAAGCTTTTGAACGATCTCTGAAAGACCTATTTGTACACCCCTTTAATTGCTGTTAAGAAGGGAGGAGGCTTATGTGAGAGATGCCTTGTGCAGGTGCTAGGAGCTAAAGCAAGAGTCCACTATTACTACAGGGAGGGAGAAGGGAGACAGTAAACATAGCAAGCGGTACTATCTTTATTCACATAATTTTTAGGTAATTTTTCGTAGAAAAGCGACAATTTGAGGGGTAGGCTTTAACTCCACTATTTCATGATTTTGACTTTACAGCAATTTTAGGGGTGGGCTTTAGCTTCAACTGGGCTTTTAACACACGATTTACGGTACGCAGTATTTGGCCCCCCCCCCCCCAAAAAAAAAAGATCCATTAATGGGTTCGTACAACCTCTACTTTTGTATTCAGAGTGGGAGTGAGTACAATCAATAATTTTTCTCATTCAACTCACCATATTGTCGATGGCTGCAGCTGCATCCTCAGCACATTCAAACTCAATAAAAGCAAAGCCTCTGTGTTTTTCTGCGAAAAAGTTAAGGTAAGTAAAACTATTATGTATGGAGGACCCATGCATGTGTGGAAAATTTTGCATGGCGTCCAGTAACCAACCCAAAAGCGTCCCAGCTTCATACAGTAGTTACATATTTTAATGCGTAATTTTCTCCCATGACCTTCTCTTTAATCCCAACCGTTCCGGCAAACACGTTACAAAGATTTAAGGTCCCGAGAATGTACAGTATTAGCCTGATCTTGCAAAACTACAGACCTTACAATTTCATGGAAAAGAGTATTTTGCCGACCCTCCTGTCTGGCCGGCTGAAAATTGTTTCCATTTGCCCGGAGGAAACATTCGTTACCTGTGTTTTTGTTGCATGCTTTTCCTGAAGGTTGCACTCTCGCTGGAGGATTCTTCAAATCGTCGCTAGCGCAACCTGGTTTGCGCATGCGCAACCCCTCTTATGAAAGTGGCTCGGCAATGCCCGCCTGCCATCTTTTTTACCCTCTCGTTCAGTCACGTGGTGACACAAGAGGGGAGGTAGGGCGGGGTGGTTGTCTTTTGGGGAGGGCCGGCAAAATACTCTTTCTATTGCCCTTCGGAAACATAGATTGCCCGTGTTTTTGTTGCATTCAAAAGACCTCGTACAGTGCACTGTTAAAATACCAGTATTGTTTTAATATGAAAAAAGGCACTAACAGGGAAAGGGACTAAAAGGGAATCTGTCTGTTGCAGACATAGGGCCTTAGGGCTTCGGGCAGATGACCAGGAGTGGTTAACGCTCGTTAAACCCTTTAAGGCACTAACATTATAACAATAGTTCAGTCAGTCCTTGTATTGTAGGGTTCAAAGCAGTGTAATAAACTAATAATCAAAAGATCAACAATGGTAAAATTGGAATTCTAAACAATGCACAAAAGTGGAGCAAATTTGTGTAACTTTGATGTTACAATCAGCAACAGAACCAACTGAAAAATAAAACTGAGTTCAAACTTCGGTAGCCTACTTAGTGATTATTTTTTATGTGTATTTTTTGGGAGGGGCTACGTAAATGAAATTGACGATTCCATTTCCAACCTTAATTAGTTTGATTAGGCTACTTAAAAAAAAAACAGAGTACCGCGGTACCTAGGCTGGTACCGGCACCGTTACAAAAATTTTGGGTATCGCCCAACACTATCGTCAACTCTGGTGGAGGGGTCCACCTGACGGGTTGCCCTAAGGTTGCGAGCTGGCTCCTCCAAAAAAAAATGAGAGATTTTTGCACTTTATTGAAAACAAAAAAACAGGAATTTGGTTCTCTGGTGACCCTGAAAAGGGGCCGTTTGTCGAAGGGTCTTGCATCTGCTTCAGGACATCAGTTGTTTTCAGTGCTTTAAGGAGTGCTTTAATGATGATTTTCTGGCAGCGACTATGGGTCCCAGACGGTGTAATCCAGTTTCTTGTCTTGTCATATCCCGGAAGTAATGGCTGGTAAAGACAGACTGGTTTCTCCAGGATGTTGCATCCATGATGTCGGCTATGGAGATCTTGTTGTGGAATGCCCAAGAAGCTGAGATTGCCCTTATTAGTTCATGTGCCGTTGCCCTGATGTTGACGTCTGGGTGGTCGTTGGCGATGTCCTCATAAGCGTTGTTTATAACCGTTCTGATCCACGATGCTATCATTGCTGCTGTTGTTTCGCCGTAAGAGGTTTTGAAGGGAAGGAACAGTTGATTGCAGCCGTTGCGGAACTCAAGATTTTCGGTTCATTTTATGTAATAGCGTAGAGCCCGCACTGGACATAAGAGTTTCTCGGGTTCGTCTGTGGTGATATTGGTTAAAGCCGGAATTATGATTGGCTTTGTTGGCTTACATGGTTTTTGCATTTTTGCTCTGAATGAAGCTCTGGGTTTTAGGCGGATTGCAGAATGGTTTTCATAAAAGAAACAGAAGGCTGGGTCGATGGATAGTGCCTGTACTTCACTGCAACGTTGTCCAGTGGCGAGTGCTGTTAGGAAGACTGTTTTTCTTGTTAGGTAGTTCAGGTCGCTGTGTTGCATGGGTTCATATGGGGGGTTTCGAAGGGATTCCAGGACGATGGTGAGATCACAGTCTGGGAATGGTTTCTTGATTGATGGTCTTTCGTTTTCAAAAGACCTGATGAGAGCACAGATGTTGTGGTTTTCAATGAGGTGGTGGTTGTTTGTGGCTTTGAAAACGGAATTGAGTGCAGATCTGTAGACGAGTATGGTGGAGGCTTTTAATTTCTGGTTAAACACTTAAACAGGGTGTCAAAAAAATTCAAGGAGGTTGGCTATAGAGTAGGACTGTGCGAAAATCGAAACCTTCGATTCGATTTTGATTTTATTATGCTGTCGAAATCGAATCCGTCAGAATCAAAATCGAGTAACGAGATGTATTATTTTCGATTTTTTTACAAATTTTTCAGGAAATACACTGAATAAAGTTTACCAAAAAAATTTGAATCAAGTAAGGCATTAACTTTAGTCAAAATTTTGTAATGACTTCTTTTTATATGGCAACTGTGCATTGTACCATGTTAATCATTGCTAAAATAGTGTAGTCATTGCCTTACAACATGGCAGTGTAAGTTTAGCGATCAACTAAGGGGCAATAATTTGCCAAACTTGCACAATATATGAAGTTAATTTGACTAAATAAAATCTAAGGATGGTGCTATTCAAAAGAGGGAGCGGGGGAAGGTGGAAGCTTGCTTTCTAACTTTGTGTTAAAACCAAAATGTAGTTTTGCGTATTAAACGAAGAAATAATTCAAAGTTCAATGTATTGGAGTAACATTAATTTACAGGAGTGTAATTACTTAAAATTAATATCTTTTTCAAAGGCTAGCCCTTAATGATAAAAACTGAAAAACAAAATAGTTTAAAATCGAAAAAGAAAAAATTGAATTTCGAAATCGAGATGTTCTTCCCCAAAATCGATCGAAATCGAATCGAATCCAAAATATTAAAACCGCACACCCCTACTATAGAGGGATTGACTGGATCGATTTTCCTTCCGATACACCAATGAAACGATCCATTCCAGTGATTGTAGTAGATCTTGTTTGTTGACTTTTGAATGGCTTTGCTGGTAATTCGGGATGCCCGTTCTGGACGAATTCATGTCTCCTGGAGGAGTTCGATGATAGTAGCCACCCGTGTAGCTGAGGGTGTGGGTGTGTCGGTGGAATAGGATCCCTTTTCGTTGCGAAAGCAGATCTGGAAGGTCTGGGAGTTTCCTTGGGTGATCTATTAGGAGATCTGGTAGATGGGGAAACTATGGGGACGATGGCCAGTTGGGTGCGATTAGCAGGAAGGTTCCTTCCTTTGTCGAGATCTTTTGGAGAACAGCGTGGAGAAGTTTGAACGGTGGAAACAGGTATGCGTAAAGGTTCTTCCATGGAAACTTTAGGGCATCTACTCCCCAGGCTTGTGGGTCCGGAAGGGGACTTGTGTATTGGGAAAGTATGGCATTGAGCTTCGTGGCAAAGAGGTCTGTCATTGGTTTTCCCCATTTGGTTAAAAGAGACTCGCAGACTGATTTTTTGAGGGGCCATTCCCCTGTTGGTGGGGATTGGCGAGATGGAGAGTCGATAATGACATTTCTGTTCCCTGGTATGTGTAGAGGAAGGATTGTCGTCTGTAGGGATTTGCAGAGAGAGATGATTTCGGAGGTGATTTGGTGGAGAGATCGTTGAGTGGGTGCCGCTTTCCTTTCGAATGTAAGCCATTGCTGTTGTGTTGTCGGTGTGAATTTGTACCACTTTGTTGGTGACGATGGGTTGGAAGTGGTTGAGGGCTTCCCAACTGGCTCTTAATTCCAAAAGGTTGATGTGGGCTTGTTCGTTCATTTCCCATTTTCCAGATGCCTCCTGATTTTGGATGTGGTTTAGCGGGGCCTTCTGGGAAGGTTGATGAGGGAGGTAGCGTTGAAGGCTTCTCGGTTGCGTGGAGGAGCCACACATTTTATGGCTCTTTCTTTCTTTTGGCGGCTTGTGCAGTGCTTTGCATCTTGTAATGGGAGAAACTTTTGCCGATCATCTAGGTGGCATTTGTTGTGCTTGACTGTTGGGAAATGTGCATTCTTTGGAATGTTTTCTGCTTGTTTGGCAGTTTCCCTTGAGTATTCTTTTCTTTTGTTTTGATTGGTTAGCCTGTCAGTTTGACAGTTTGCTGGTTAGTCCGAACGTTTTCTTGTGTTGTTGTTTGCTTGCTTGGTGGCTTAGTTTCTTGTTAGTCCGTTGGATCGTTCGGTTGCCTGCTTGGGTGTCGAAAGGTTTTGTTTACTTGTTTTTGGATTACTTGTTGAATGCTGATAGGGTTGACATCGTCTTTGCATGCTTAGACGCTTAATTGTGTGTTTCTTTCCTTGCTTGTGTGTCTGCGTTGCATGTTCGGCTTGTTGTGATGTTGATTGTTGGTTTCCTTCCTTGCATGATAGCTTGTTTGCTTGTGAACTTGGTTTTGCCCGATTGTTCGTTGGTTTTCTTGTCCGTTGTTAGTTTGTTTGTTTGGTTTCATCCATTCATGTGTTTTTTTTTTTTTGTTCACCTCTTGGCTTGGTTGGTTGCTTGCTTGTTCGTTTGCGTTTTGCTTGCTTGCTTGCTTGATCGGTTGCTTGTTCGAATTTCTTATTTGGTAATTTGTTTGTCTGTCAGGTTTTCCTTGTGTCTTTGCTCGAGTGTATCCTTGTTTGCTTGGTTATGAGCCGGCTTGTTTGTTTCTTTTCTTGAGTTTGCTTGCTTGCTTGTTTATCTGCTTGCATGTCTTTTTGCTTATTTTCTTGCTTGGCTTGTTTGTTTGTATGGTAGTGTGATTGTTGGCAAACATGAGAGTTCGCAGCTTGCTTGTTGATTGGTTCTATTCAAACACCCATGTTTGAATTCTTGGTTGGGTAGGGAGTGAGGTAGAATCAGTTGTAGACTCCATTGAGATTTGAGGGGGTTAATGGAACGCACACCGTCCCCTTTCCCTCTTCCTTAATCATTTGTGTAGAAGGGAGAAGTGATGAGTTTTCGTGAAACTGAAGATTGTCTTGATTATGTTGAGATCTAGAGGGGGGGGGGGGGGAAGAAGAGATAGCGTACAATTTCTTTCCCTTTTCCCCTTTTTGGAGTTTCTTGGTCTGTGTCTAGGGATTTGTGATGAGACAAGCTAAAGATTGTGTTGACTTATAGTTGTTCTGCTGTTGTTCTTGGTGTGTTGTTGTTTGATTCGTCAACGGGTTAAGGTGATTTTCGGTGTCTGCTTGAATGAAAAACATTGTTCATGAATTCTTCGTTCTTGTTTTCATGGGAGGGATTGCGGACAAGGTTCAAGGTTTCCCGGTGGGAGCCGTGAGTGAGCTGTGTATGACGAGGCGAAGTGGTCAGCCAGGAGGCAGATGCGTTGACAGGTGGCTGGGACCCTGCGCGAAGCTGGGGGGGGGGGGGGGGGG
>JAHWFP010123821.1:0-20033 GCA_023313725.1 Lithobius niger | reverse complement strand
CCCCCCCCCCCCAAGGCCGGTGGTGAAGGCGACGCAAAGCTGAGGGCGAAAGCGAAGCAAAGTTCATGGCCAAGGCGAAGCTAAGCCAAGGTGTAGGTGAAGCCAAGTCGAGGGCTGTAGAGGCGAGTGTCAATGCAGCCAAGTTCGGTGCGAAGCAGGTCAGGAAGACGGCGAAGGTGATGGGGAAGAGATGGCAGTTTGCTTGTTCTATTTTGGTGGTCGGGGGAGAGATCCGTTCATGGCAGGACAGGACCCGATGAACGTTGGCGGCATCTGTGCCTTGAAACGGTGAGATCGGAGGCGAAGCGGCAGTAAAGCCAAGTGCCGGCGAGCGAAGTGTACGAGATGAGCTCTTTCCCATGGTTGTCAGGTAGACAAGAGCGCAGCTGCGATCAAGCGAAGGCGTAGGTGACAAGACGTGAGGATGCCGGGTAAGAAGTCCGAGAGACGGCAAACATCAATCCAGAAAAGGGCGAAGCAGCCATGGCAGAGCCAGCGGCGAAGGCGAAGCTGGACAGGAGAAGGGACGTCATTAGTCGGTGTTTGGTGACATGACGACGTTGATGAGTTCCTACATGGTTGGTCGCAAGGTATTGGTGAAATCGGCCGGGAAAGCGGCATAGGTGATAACACATGATGTGACGATGGTGGAGGCGAAGCGTCCACCAAAATTTCCGGGTCAGGAGGCGTAGCGCTGGTAGGCGAAGGCGCAGTTCTAGGCGAGGGCTTGGCCGAAGATCTGGATCCTGCCATCAGGTATGGTAATGAACCAAGGATGAAGACAGCAGACTTGGGCTTTCCAAAAGGGCGAAGGCGAAGCTGGAAGCGAGAGGTGCGAAGTGTCCGTTCGATGCGGGTGGAGGAAAAAATATGGCAGGCGGGCATCGCCGAGTCGCTTTTATAAGAGGGGACGCGCATGCGCAGACCGGGTTGCTCAGCTGGCCATCTAGCGACGATTTAAGAATCCTCCCGCGAGAGCATCCCTCAGGATTGGAATGCACCAAAAAGACAGGTAATCTATGTTTCCAAAAGGCCAATAGAAATAGCGTTTCTATGACGACCGCTACTGTGGATCGCATTATCAACATTACCTTCAAAAGAGTGGAATTCCTCCATTTTACAAACATTCCCACATTAAAGATAGTCCTCTATCTAGCAGGAATAGGCCGATATGAGAGTTTACCGATCCGATGCCGATGAAGGGTAAACCGATCCGATAATTTAAAAAAAACGACTAACACTTTAACTTCCGATAAAACGGGCAACCGTCGGACAAAGTGAACTCCAAACCTCTCGAATGTCAATCCAGTAGCAGTCGCCAGTAGACCATAGAAAGCACTCGTCATTTCATAATTTCTACTCGCCACACACCAGATACATTTTTTGCACGATGTGTGGTTTTTCCATTTATGCATTTATGAAAGTGTACAGTTTTCTACTAAACTAGTATTAACACAGAAAAAGCTGTTATATAGCTATTACAAATCTGAGCATAACGCCGCAAACCGTTCGTCTCTAACTTATACGGTTCCCGTGATATCACTCTGTAAGTAGCATTCTCGATTGCTAGTCGCCGTTTTGGCGAGTAAGGTTAAATTCCAAGTCGCAAATTGTTGATTTGCAGTCGCCAAATGGCGAGTGGCGACCGACATTGGAGAGGGTTGGTAAACTCTGAAATTTAACTTCCATTTCAGGACTCACAGGACTCACCTGTGCTCTTTATTTTCATAATCTTTTACTCTTCCTCTCTTGATGTAACT
Organism: Lithobius niger; assembly: GCA_023313725.1. Lineage (NCBI taxonomy): Eukaryota > Metazoa > Arthropoda > Chilopoda > Lithobiomorpha > Lithobiidae > Lithobius > Lithobius niger. The sequence continues at coordinate 18,273 of JAHWFP010123821.1, read as the reverse complement.
TCATGTGTTGAGGGTGGTTTTTTTTCTCCTTTTCATGAGCCGATCTTTTAGATTTTTGTCCCTTCGGAAGATGTCCACAGTACACACCCTGTTCTCTCAACTCACTGAAGCTTCTCACTAGGGCCCCTGCGGTAAGTCATACTCATTCTTTTTCTTCCATTACTGGACTTCTCTCTTTCCACCTCACCTCTACTTTCTTTTCTTTTCCTTTTTCTTCTACCTACACACGGGGCATCTCTCTTCAGGTTATTCAGGGCACCTGCTGGGTACCCCAACTTTATGTACTTATCTCTTGCTTTCTGTTATGTGTAGCAGTGCCTGCTCCTCCATCCTGGAATTGCCAATCAACCTACGAAACTCGTTTTTAGCAGTCATTAAAGGCTGACTTTCGGATGCGCCGATGAAAAAGAACATTTTGCCGGCCCCCGGCCAAAAATGGTTTCTTTTGCTGTAGAAAGTACTATACCTGTCAATTTTTAGCATTGCTGTCCCAGTGATGCTGTTGGTTGCTTGAGACTTGAACTGCCGCCTCAGTTTACCCTACCACGCATGCGCATGCGTGGTCATCCCTATATAAGAGTGGCGGCTACGAGGGCTCGTCATCTCTTTGTCTCACGGTTACTTCAAAAAGGTGACATGTGAGGGGAGGCAGGGAGGGCCCTAAGGTATAGTACTTTCTACAGCAAAAGAAATCATTTTTAGCCGGCCTGGCCGGGGCCCGGCAAAATATTCTTTCTTTGCTGTGAAAGTACTTTACCTGTCAATTTTTAGCATTGACAGGCGGACCTCGTCAAATTAGGTGGCGGGCACCTTTTGACTGAGTTCCCTGAGGTACAGGGGCGGAGAGGCTGTGAGTTGGTAGCAGAGGGCGTGTGGGTACCCTTGCGAGGCATCATTCTCCCCTTTGTAAATGGTGTACAGAAAAATTGAGCTGATTACAAAAGAGGGAAGGAGGTGACATTTACCTTTGGTACCGTAGGTGGATCTTCTCCAGAATGATGATGGGTACTTCAGCTTGAAGACGAGGAGGTAGGTGGATTGCACGATCACAACAGAAAGGGTAGTGTGGCAGAGCACTGATTGTGAGTGGTTTGTTCTTGGAAGTTGGGGAAGCGAGGATGAGCGAATGAAGTGGTCATCCCAATGATTGTCTAGTGATGACAGGTAGAGGCTGGTTCAGAGTTATTTGAATTTTTTTTTTTTTTTTTTATATATAAAAACAGGCGGTAGGATTTTTGGACACAAAATTTGTTGAGTTGATGAGTTGAAGTATATATATATATATTTTTTTTTTTTAATAGGAAAAAGGAAATTTGCTGACCGTCTCTGATATGTGTTCCAGTGGGAGGGCCCGAAGGGCGGCCTGAAGAAGTTAAGTTAGGATAAAAATGAAAATTTTAACTTGTTAAAATTAGTTTTTACTATCATAAAAATACTTACCTCCAGTCTACATGCTAAATTCGTTTAATTTTGCTTTTCCCATGCTCAACCACCCATAAATCCTGAATTTATGACTTTCAACGTCAGTTGCCCTCTTTTCCCGCTAGGCGCGCTACCAGCGCTGGCGCTGCAGCCGCCTGCCTCGTGGGGAAAACCCCATTCGCTTTTGAACCTTTCTTGTTCGTTAGCGGGGAGGCAGGGCGGGTTCTACTGGAGGTAAGTATTTTTATGATAGTAAAAACTAATTTTAACAAGTTAAAATTTTCATTTCTTACTATCTGCAAAATACTTACCTCCAGTCTACATGCTGACTTTGTCGGAAAGGCGGCGGGCAACTAACGAGAAGGGGTAAGTACAAAGTAAAATTTTTTCACTAAGTCCAATAACCTCACTCAGTCAACTCACCTCATGTGTTGTCTGGATGTTCGAGTCTCCTCCCTCCTTCTTTCTTTGGTTGTCGGCGTTATGGTTTTTCTGCCTGCCGAAATTATGTGATGTGGCTGTCGTCTGGTGTGCGCTTCTCTCTCGTGTCCGCAATTCTCAGAGCGCACTGCCAACATCCTATCCACCTGTGTCCGTCTGTCACTGAACGGTCTTCCGCACTGTCGTCTGCCGGTTTTGTTTTGACCCGGCGACCACGTGCTGTTCGACAACGCTACGTCCACTCTCACCGCAGGTTTCCCTCAGATAATGCTTAATGAAGGTGTTCCTGCTCCTCCACGATCCCGCTGCTACGACTTCGTCTAACGGGGTCCCGCATCCGTATGCCCACGAGGCCGATAGTGCCCTGAGTTCATGTGCCCGAATCGTACTTGGGACGTCCGGGTGTTCCGGGCTCAGTTCGTACGCCCTCTTGATCACCTGGCATATCCAGCTTCCAAGTTTAAAGGGGGTTACCCTCTTGTTTAATACTTCGCCTGAAGCCGAGTCGACGTCGAGAAACAGCGGTGTGTAACCCGTTCTTTGTCTTACTGCCTGCAATGATGTTGAAGTCTTGTCAATGTAGTATCGGAGCGCTCTTATTGGGCATTGTGGTTCGCTGCTCCGTTCTCCAGACTTCTTCGTCCCCAAGGCGTGGATCACAACGGGTTTCTGTGCTACGTCCGGTCTGGAATTCTTCGCCTGGAAACAAGCCGGGAAGACCAGAGAGACTGAGGACCAGTCCCTGGCGAAACGAAGGAACCCATCGTCTCTTGCGAAGGCTGCTAACTCGCTTTGGCGTGCTGCCGACGCCAGTGCCACTAAAAACACCGTCTTCTGAGTAAGAAGCATGGCATTCGCACCATGGAGTGGTTCATAAGGTGGTTTTGTCAAACTATCCAACACAAGAGGGAGATTCCATGTAGGGAACAACTTCTTCGTCCTCGGTCTCGCTTTCTCGAATGATGAGATCATTTGCGAGATCCTAGGGTCCGCTCCGACGGACGACTTGCCTAAGCAGGTCAGCACGGAGTTTACTGCTGCCCGATAACCCTTGATGGAAGTTGGGGAAAGGCCCTTTTGAAACAGTTCTTCCAGGAATTGTGACCATGCCACCACCGGGGGGTCACATGGGTCACAGCCTTGTTCAGTCGCCCACTTGAACCAGCGTCTCCATTTGCTTTCATACATCTTAACTGTCGAGCTCCGGACGCACTGAAGGAGTCTGTTCGTGACCTCCTCTGAGAAACCTTCACGCGTCAGGTGTCCCCTTAAAGTCTCCACCCGTGAAGATGAAGCACCTCTGGGGACGGGTGGATCGTCCTCCCGCGGTTTTGAGACAGGAATCGGGGGGTTACTGGGAGATGAATCGGATCTTCTTTCGCCAGTTCTAGTAGGTCTGGGAACCACGTCGCGGCTGGCCACAACGGTGCAACAAGAATGTATGAACCTGAATCCTCTCTGATCTTGTTCAGAACGAGTTGGAGAAGGCAGAAAGGTGGGAACGCGTAAGCATCCATCCCTTTCCATGGAATGGAAAAAGCATCTGTCGCCCATGCTAGATGGTCCGGGAAGGGGGACACAAAGTTCCTCAACTGCGAGTTGGTTCTTGTTGCGAATAGGTCGACCATCGGGGTTCCCCATGTTGCAAAAAGACCAAGACACACATTTGGGTCGAGTTTCCATTCCGTTGTTGGCATTTCGTTCTTCCTGGAGAGCTCGTCGGCCCAAACATTGAGCCTCCCTGGAATGTGTCTGGGAATCAGAGTGATCCTGAAGTCCTCGCAGAGTTGCATTAGTAGCGACGTCTCCTGCATCAAGGTTTTGGAGTGTGTCCCCCCTCCCCGACGGATGTAGGCTACCGCTGTAGAGTTGTCGGACATCACACCGATGTTCATTCCCGAGATTTCCTTTTTCCAACAGTGAACTGCGTTCCTGACAGCCCTCAATTCCAACACGTTGATGTGTAGACCGCATTCCGCTGGCGTCCAAATTCCTGCCACTGTCCAATCTCCTAGATGGGCTCCCCACCCTGTGGATGACGCATCCGAGAATAGGAGTAACTCCGGACGTTCTTCCTTCAAAGGTACACCCACCTGGAGGTTTTCCTCTGACATCCACCATGTCATGTCTGGGAATTCGTGAAGGAGTATCACGTCGTTCCAAGACTGCCTTGGGTTCCATTCTTCTTTCCTGAACCAGTGGATGGGTTTCACTCTCCACCGGCCCAGTGGCACCAATGTTGCATTGGAATCTAACATACCGATTGTCGATGCGAGTTCCTTTGCTGACGTTTCCGTCCTGGTGTGGAGGTTCCGTAGTGAGGCTACTGTTTTCTCCACTCTCTCTTGTGAGGGCCGGACCTTGCACGTTACCAAGTTGAAATCTACCCCGAGGAACACGAAAAATTGGCTGGGGGTAAGTCTTGACTTTTTCCAGTTTATCCCCAGTCCGAGCGCATGAAACAACTGCACGCACCTGTTCATCTGGACAATAAGCCCGTTCGGCGACAGGTGGCGGAGTAGCCAATCGTCCAAGTACGCGTGTACTTTTATCATCTCCTGGTGAAGTGTCGCGAGAACAGGACGCAGGATCCGGGTGAAGACTTGCGGCGCTGTAGACAACCAGAATGGCAGGGTTGTAAATTGAAACGATGTTCCTTCGCACAGGAACCGGAAGAGGTGTCGAACTGCGGGGTGTAGTGGTACGTGGAGGTACGCGTCTTCGAGGTCTAGAGAGACCGTGTATTCCTTGCTCCGCAGTGCCTCGCGAATCCTCCCGATCGTCTCCATCTTGAATTTCTCTTTCAGGATATGGCGATTCAGCAGACGAAGGTTGACAATCAGCCGGGTCCCCCCGCCTTTCTTCGGGATGACCCTCACCGGGCTCCAGAAGCCTTTGGAACCTGGAGGAGATTCTTCGATGGCCCCTTTCAGAAGAAGCTTCTCCACCTCCATGCGGAGTTCCGGGGTCTTGACGGTCTGACACGCCATCCCAGGCGCCTTGTCGGAGAGCCTTGGAGACGAGATTAGGGGGGGGTGATACCCGAACTTGATTGTGTCCAGGATGAATGCATCGTCCGTAATCCTCTCCCAGTTGCTGAGGTGTTTTGCCAGTCTCCCCCCCACCTGACAGTGAGTGGGGAGAGACTGCCCGGGGTGGGCGTCAAGGTTTGCTGCTGGCTCTCCTCCCTCTCCCTCGGGACGCGCCTCTACCTCTCTGTCTCCCTCCTTGTCCTCTGCTTCTCTGTTGCCCGGGATTGTCTCGAAAGGGCTGCAGGTCCGTTCTCCTCTCACCTCTCCCAAAGCCCCTCTCCTTACCATCTTGGGTGTAGTGCGGGTAGTTGGGAAAATTCCTGCTTGAAGGCCTGGTCCTCATTCGATTTCCTCTGGTGCCCGAAGTCCCCGCGTGGGGTGGTCTGGTCTTCTCTTTCAGTTCTGGTGCTAGTTGAAGTAGTTTTCCTCCGAACACCTCCGTCGACCCGTGAATTGGTGTCAACCGTAACTGGCCGGCAACGTCCGTGGGGATGTTTGACGCCGTTTCGAGCAGTGCATCCCTCTTCCGAAACACAGAGTTTAAAAGGAGCCGCGATGACCAGTTCAGGCTGTCCCGTTGAAACGACGAGGCCCGTTTCATCATATGAAGACACTCCTTTACAGTTTGATTTTCCCTGAGAGAGGGTACTTCAGTTACGAGGTTCTTGAGAGCTGCCGTAGATGCGGAGTAGGCAAGTTCCGCATGCGAGTTAGCGCGAATGCTGCAACGTAGGAGTATCTCGTCCTCGTCGAATTGTTGCATTGGTGTGCGGATGAACTGCGGGGTCCGAATGGTAGAGTCCAACTCAAGGTTCATTTTCTCTGGGAAGTACTCCGCCTCAGGGAACGTAGAATACCGCTTCTTGGATGGGGCACCTTTTCCCGTCGACCTGAAGAAGAATTTTGTCATAGCCGGATCGTGGGGGGGAAGAGGTTTTGAAATCGAAATTGGTTGTCCGCCCTTCCGCGTGAGAGATTCCGCGTTTAGCAACTGGCGGAAACCAACCGCCGATTGAGGAAGGTGGAGGGGCGGGTCCTTGGTCGCCCCCGAATTCGCGAGTGTTTCGAGCGGCGGGTCCTCCAGATTAAGTTCCACTGGGGTCGCTTCCTTGCAGAACCTGGTTTCTTTAAGGTGTTTGTGCACGAAACCAGCGAATTGTTTCCAATGGATGAGGCCAGGTCCTTCCTCGAAGGGGTCGTCGTTGTCGGTCGATTCCGAAGTTGGGGGGGGGGGGGGCGTGCCTCGACTGATTCTTGCCATTGTCTTTCTTGATCACGTTGTTCATCCCCAAAGCTTTTCTCTTCCATGAACACGTTATCTTCATGGAACACCACCTTCCTCCGTTTTGCCTCCGGCGACAGGGAACCACGACCGTATTCCCGTTTGCGTGTAGCAGAGCCACTCCTAGCAAGGTGTTCTTGGTAGTAAAACTGGTCGTCCTCATAATCGCCTTCCATGTCTTCGTCAGAAAATTCCTGTTCCCTGACAAGGGGAAGGACCGCCCTAACCGGTGAAAATTGGTGATCTGTTTTGTGAAGTCCGGTAAAATCCGGGGATGTCCGGCGATGTCCGGAGAAGCCCGGTGAACGATCGCGAACTGGCGAACTGCGATCCTTCTCGCTGTACATAGATTGACGTCGGGTTGGCAGATGTTCGCAAGGTTCCTGGCCAGTACTAAATGCATGTGAGCTGCGATCCGCCTGTGAACTGCGATCGATGTGCGGCCTGCGATCGTCGTGTGAACTGCGATGGCCGTGTGAACTGCGATCGCCGTGCGAACTGCGATCGCCGTGCGAACTGCGATCGCCGTGCGAACTGCGATCGCCGTGCGAACTGCGACCGCCGTGCGGACTGCGATCCCTAGGATGACCGCGATCCGCCAAACCAGATTCAGTTCGATGTGGGCTGCGATCGCGATCGCTGCGAACTGGCGAACCGCGATGATAGATCGCCTTGTTGAGCACGGGATCCACCGTGTCGGAAACTAACTCCATACTACACGCCCTCCCGCTAACCCTTTTCTCGGGCGCGGGCAGGGCCTTGTTTGACCCGTGCCTTTTAACCTCACGTTGGACCTCCTTTTCATTGAGTGTTGAACGTGTCTCCTTCATTTTTGGCACATTTTTATCCTGTCCGCTAACCCTTTTCTCGGGCGCGGACGGATTGGTCAAACTTTTGGGCTTGGAATTATCGTGTCCGCTAGCCCTTTTCTCGGGTGCTGACAGATCGCCCTTTTTAACAGTGTTCTTAGAATGTTTACCTTCCCCTTTTTCCTTTCGTGACAATGAAACTGCACTGTGGTGGGCTGGATTGTCCTTTGAACCAGCCTCCGTCTTCCCGTCGCGCGGCCTCGGCTTACCCTGTAGCGCACTGCCCGGCGAACCACTCGTCCGGATCGCCGGCGAACCCTTGCTGATCGCCGGCGAACCCTTTGTCTCGCGCTCGTCAAGACATTTGACCGGCACTGCGGTGGATCTCTCTACGTGAATTGATAAGTCACTGTTCAGGAGAACATTCTGCTCACCATATTCCTTAATTTGTGTGTCCGAAATTGGTTCCGCAATCACACTTGCAGCACTGGCACCAAAATTGCTTGAAAAACCTTGTTGAGCTATCAACGCGTTCACCGTCGATACGAGTCCCGCGATGGATCCTAACACCTCACCTCGAAACTCCCCAATTTTCGTGTCCACGTGAGATAGTACCGTAGTGCTCACTTTATGTAAAACTTTGTCCTCCAATTCGGCCGTCCGATCCGAGACGATCGATTTCGCCGTGTCACGGGCCGCCGTCACCATAGCCCCCAACGAACCATGCGGGTAAACAGAACTTTCGCCGAGTGGAAAACCGTCAAATTCCGATGACGAATCGGTTGCACTCACGACTAAATCTTCAATAAAAATCGGCGCTTGAGGGTCCTTGGCCATTTCCGCAAGTCTCCGATCGAGGGAAAATTGTTCTTTCTTTTGCTTCTGCTTTACTTGCGCGAGTTTTTTGTCAGAGCGTTTCCATGTCCACAAAATGCGCTTCACTGAGGTCGGGTCGTGAGCTTCGCAAATATTGCATTTTTCGTCACAGAAATCACAAATCCTACACCTCCTGCATAAAGGATGGAGATCCATAGGTGTTTTCTGGTGCGTGCACGAAGCGAAATCACCATCCTTAAGTAGTTCATTAATCCTAGCAAGTTCGTCCTCACTATTGTGGTCGGCCATTTTTGTAGGGAAAGAGACGCACGACTTCACTCGTGCGTGCTCAAAAACGAATGGGGTTTTCCCCACGAGGCAGGCGGCTGCAGCGCCAGCGCTGGTAGCGCGCCTAGCGGGAAAAGAGGGCAACTGACGTTGAAAGTCATAAATTCAGGATTTATGGGTGGTTGAGCATGGGAAAAGCAAAATTAAACGAATTTAGCATGTAGACTGGAGGTAAGTATTTTGCAGATAGTAAGAAATGATTAGAGGAAAACTCGAAATGTTATAAAATATATAAATACTTTTTTTTTTTTTAATGACGTGCCTTGGATCTACAAGGTGTGCATGGGATTTCCGTGGACGGGGTTGTGGAGAGTGGAGCCATATCCGGGAGTAATGGATGGGAATTGGTGGCATTGTCGAACTGCCATAGTGCATAGGCTAGTAGGTTGTGCGAAAGTGATGTGTTTGTTATGGCCTTCCATGAGTTCGAGATGTGGGACTGGGTTAAACCCTGCAGCGTTGCTGGAATTGTAGCAGTGGCTGATAAGCCGAGGTCGGCAAACTCGACTGGGCAAGTGGGGAAGTCCTGTTTTAATCTTGGGTCCCTTAAAAAAAGAGGACAGGGCAGGATGTTGAAAGAGGGTCGCTCTAGGGTAAGATGGTCGGAAACGGTGCAGATCGTCGATTCCGTGGAGTTTCCAAGGCCCGGAAGATAGAGGAGCGTCAGAGTCTTGTTGGGAGGTTTTCTTGCGTAGAGCTTCGGCTAATTCCAGGTCAGCGAGATGTTTCATGTGGCCCGAGATCTGCGACTTCAAAGATTGGTTTTCCTTGGATAGCTTAGTAATTAAGTCATGTTGTTGAACAAGAGAGTCTTGTAGGTGTAAGAGGTAGGGTTTTACTTTCTTTACATTGCGGTCGTACTGTTTTCGGGCGCGGATGTTGAGGCGTAACTTGTGGCGCAGGTTCAGGATTATTTTGTCGCAGTCGACTTCTATTGGATCTTCCGTGTCCAAGCCGAAAAGTGGCGAGTTGTGGTCTGTAGGAGTGTCATGGACCTCTTGCGAGAGTGGAGATTGAAAAGGAGGGACGGATGCAATTGAGGGTGAGGATGCTTCAAGTGGAGGAAAGTCGGCGTCATCTCCGTGATTAGGAGAAAATGGAGTGGCGAGAACCGTGGGATCGTTGGCCATAGATGAGAGCTCCGGGACATCTTCTATGAGTGGTAAGGAAAGCGTCCTGGAAAATTACGGGATCATCACCCGAATTCGGGGGTGGAATATCTTTTTCGGAAAAGGGGAGAGAGAAGTCTTAGTGCTGGCCGGTGTCATAGAAGAAGCCGTCGAGTGGATCCAAGATTGTTGTGACATGGGAGTGGACGTTTCATCCATGTCACCGGGGGTGGGTGGGATTACCATCGTGGTTGAAGCTGGGGACATTGTTGGGGTCACATTTGACTTGAATTTCTTCAAAGTTTGTTTGTGGATTGATAACTGCCTCTTCCTAGTGGCAGAAAGGAGTTGCCGGCAGGTGATCACTTGCCAATCTTTGAGGGGAATGGTCACACAGATTGAGCAGGGGCGTTCGTAAAATTCACATTTTCTGTGGTATTGGCATACCTTATGTGGGTCGATGCGAAGGGGATTGAAGAGCCCTGGGCAGTGGCCCTTTCCCGGGCTGTCTATCACGGGCGTGCGGCCAAAGTAAACATCTTCGAGAGTCTTGGGCATTTTTGTCCTTACCATCGTGGAACCAGTGGAAGTGTACTTGAGAAATGGGGACAGTGAGCGCTAAACAGTGTAACATGAGCGTGACACAAAGAGAAAAAGGAGAGCGGAGGAAAGGCGGGAAAAACTCTGGAAACGAGAGGGGGATGCAAACAGGAGGTGGCGCACCCGGCGGCGGTGGCGAGCACTAGGTGTTGGGTGAAGAGGATGCTTGCGTCCGATTTCATGATGGGCTGGCGGTTAACCAAAGCTTTGGAGCCCGGTCGCCGTGCGGCTGGGGTGAGGCGGGTGAAAGATCGGAACTGCAGGGGGGGGGGAGTGACTTGTGCTCTTGATATGATTCTTCTTTCGAAATTATGTTTGGAGAACAACGTAAGGACGGGTAGGCTGCGGTGTCCTGGGCTTGGTGGTGTAGTTCCCGAGTCGGCATTGGGGCTAACCAAGACGACCCGGAGTGGAAGAGAAGAGTTCGGACATGCTGAGTGAAAGAACTGTACGACTACAGGAGCGAAGATCGGCTTGGAAGCAAGTGTGAGTTGAGGCAACCATGGAAGGTTGCAGGGAGGGTTGACCGGTAGTGTGGAGTAAGGCAGTATCAGGTGATCGTTGGTGGTTGAGGGACTAGGTGCAGAATTTAACCCGACACGGCATGAAGAAGGTCAAAGCCCGTTGATGGGCAGGATAATGCAGCACTACTGTTGTAAATGGATGGAAGGGATGCAGGGGGGCATGAATAGCCACATGGGTCTCATGGTGATGGCCAGGTGAAAGGGTCGGCACAACACGGCCCGAGAGCGTTGTGTGTGGTTACACCTGGGTGCCAGCGAAGCGGACGAAAGCGGGCCATCATTGGGGACTTAGATCACGGTTGCGGCACAGACCGGTATGGGAAGGGAAGGGACCCAGCTTCAAGGTTGATAGTGGGAACGGTGAGAATTTGGCGACAACTTGATTCGCGGGAGACGTCGTAGTAATGAACAGCTCGGGGCGAACCGTGGAGTGGAAGTGGCAGCCGTGGCATCGGACGAGTGGGCGAAAGATGAAGACCCGGTGAAGACCAGTGTCACAATCCGGGTGGGTGATGACGACCCGGTTATGATTAGACCGGAGCGTACAGAAGACAACGACGTCACAGTGTCGGACGAAAGACGGTCAGAGGCAGAGGCCGTCGAAGGATACACCAGTTCAAAATGTTCTCACGGATGGACAGGTGAGGTGTGGAGCATCAGATTGGTAAAATCCCAGCTGTGGGCAGACCGGAGACGGGCCAGGAAACAGCGTGCGGAAACAGGGCGAACGAAAGACGGCGAGAGGCCGGAGACGGGGGCCGCTGATGGATGATCCAGTTCGCTATGGCTACCATGGCAGGCCAAGTGGGATAGGGAGCCTTACTGACGAGGTGGGAGAGGCGAGAGGCTAGAAGAGCAAGTCCAATTCAACGGCGGCGCCGCGGCTATAGGCAGACCGGAGACGGGCCGGTAAGTGAAGAGTTGCGGAAACGAAGTGGACGAAGGACGTCGAGAGAGCCGGATATGGAGCCGTTGAATGATGACCCATTTCGCAACGGCTTCCGTAGTAGGTCCTGAGGGGAATGAGGCTACAACGTTGAGGTAAGGAAGAACGACCAATTCGACAGCAACGTCCCGGCTATGGGCAGACCGGAGACGGCCGAGGAAAGAGCGTACGGAACACGCAGATGAAAGACGGCGAGAGGGAGCCGGAGGCCGAGTCGACGATAGGTGGTCCAGTTTATAACAGCTTTCACAGAGGGTCAATTGAGGCATGAGGCTGTAACATAGGGGCGCAGGAACGACGATAACAATTTGGCGGCAATATCACGGCTATGAGCAGACCGGAAAAAAGGTAAGTGGGAACCAGGCGGACGAAAGACGGCGAGGGAGCTGGAGGCAGAGCCGTTGATAGACGACCCAATTCGGAACGGCTTACACAGTAGGTCCTGTGAGGCATGGAGCTTCAACATTGAGGTGTAGGGACAACGGTCCCAATTCGACGGCGACGTCCCGGCTATGCGCAGACCGGGGCCGGGCCGGGAAAGGAGCGTGGGGAACACGGCGGACGAAAGACGGCGAGGGGCTGGAGGTCGAGCCGTCAGCGGGCGATCCAGTTCGCAACGGTTTCTATAGAAGGACCAGTGAGACATGAAGCCGCAACGTAGAGGTGCAGGAACAACGATCCCAATTCGACGGCGACGGGCCGGCTAAGGTAGATTGGAGACGGGCCGGGAAGAAGCGGCAGAAGCATGGCGGATGAAAGACGGCAAGGAAACCAAGGTTGGGCCGTGAGTGAAGAGTCTTGTGCACAATAGCTTCCATGGGGGTAAGGCGAGAGGCCGAAAGACAATCCCGTCTCGACGGCGGCGTCCCGGCTATGGGCAGACCGGAGACGGGCCGAAGAGCGGGGGTGCGGGCGGTGATAGGGCCTCAGCGGCATCCAGCTGAAGGGTAACGGGAAGCGGAGGAGAACGAATCCTCATTCAGCAGGCGGCGGAGGGACGAGACGGGCGAGAGTCGGTCCGACGTCCAGAGAAAAGGGTGGGCGAAGAAGAAGGGAACCAACAGAATGAGCCGCATGGCAGCTTGAGAAAGAGATGACGAGCCCTCATAGCCGGCACTCTTATGTAGGGAGGACCGCGCATGCGTGGTAGGGTAAATTGAGACGGCAGTTCAAGTCTCAAGCAACCAACAGCATCACTGGGACAGCAATGCTAAAAATTGAAAGGTATAGTAGTACTTTCACAGCAAAGAAACGCTATTTCTCTTATGATGTGGTAGGTTTGCTTACGATTGGTAGCTAATAGCTCCCTCCGAGTCTCGCTCCCACTCCACATCTAGAAAAGTAACCTTTCTATGCACTTCTACCTGATATGCAAATCCAATGCCATCACGCCAAGTATTTGGCACACCTAAACGGTGAATGTACCAAGTGTGGTTTTGACCGAAATTTTAGTCGGACAATATCATTTGGACTAAAGTTCTCTTTACCGCAATTTTCTAATTTCTAAAAGCTCTGAATTCTGATAGTACTTACACTACTACATCATTATATGGCGTCTTTTGTGTGGGTGGGCGCAGAACACAGTTTAAAGTTAAACCCCATCAGTACTTTACCACAATCCGTACATTTATACAGTTTGTAACGGCATACCAACGATGGTCTGGTGCTTGCTGGCTACACCGAACTCTGGTAAATTTTCAGGCGGTTTTAAGATATACTTTTCGTGACTGTAGTTAGTTTTACTGAGTTCACTTAACGCTTTTCACTGTCCGGAGAGGGAGTAGAGAGTTTTTAGCCCGGGATTGACTAAATGTATCATATATATCCTAATCTATCATTCGCTGCCACCAGGTGGGTTTAATGGTGACCCTGGTTCTAAAAGCAGTTACATTTTACTGACCTAAGAAGTAGCCGTTAATCAACAAAGTCCCGGTACAGTTATAAACTTGGGGTAAGTTTTATTTAAAACACTAGATCACAAAATAAATGTGGTTTTTACATTTAAAATAATTTACAAAACAGTACATTTAGTTTAACTTCGTTTGTACAAGAACAAGTTCAGTGAACTTCAAAAATAGGCTTATCTATAAAGCAACGGGATTTTTACATTAAAATCGGCAAAGTGCAACAATAAAAGCTTCTTTTAAAGTTACATCAAATTTTGATTAAGAATCAAAGTTATTCAAAAAACGTTACTAAGGCAAATATCCTGCAATACCTCAATAATCTACTCACATTCCAATCAACCTGCAAGTGTTAAGGTTCTACCATAGAAGGGCCTAGATACTTCTGTGCCTTGCACGATTCAGTGAATGTTTTTAAGTTAGCTTCTGTGCCTTACATGATTCAGTGAATGTTTTTAAGTTAGCTCATCACCTTGGGTGAGGGTAAAATAAAATCAGAAAAATAACAGCTGGGTTTTTTAGGAAGTGACCCGTGGAACACTAAAATTATAATGGAGGGTTGGTCAAGAATGCTGATGGCCTAACTCCATTATAAATGCGATTTCAAGTTTAAAAGTTCACAAAAATTTAGAATGGGATGTCCTAAAGATTTTTCCTACATGGAGCCCAACATGGCGACATTCTACAGAGCATCTCTCAACCTTTAGGCTGAAGCCATGAAGAGCTAAGCTAAGGATTGCTTTTAAAGATCTGCATTTTACGTTGAGGTTTCATGTTTATACGTAAAAATGTCAATTCACTCAACTGTTATTGATGAACGTCGGCGAATTTTCAATTCAAATCGTGGATCGCCTGAAGAGAATCCACGATTTTGATTGAAAATTAGCCGACGTTCATCAATAACAGTTAAGTGAGTTGACATTTTTACCTATAAGGATTACTTCGAACCGTTTTCTTAAACAGAGGCGTTGTTGCTAGGGAAACTGCGGACCGAACTGATGACTTGACAGGCAGGCAGGCCGGTAGAGAAATTGCCAGTCTGGGAGGTTGATTGTGTTTTTTCCTGAACCAAGTGACACCACGTGAGGGCTTATGGAACTGTAACGATCTAAAGTGGCTTTTTGAAAAAGGTCTCTGGGATCCGTTTGGGGTGCAGACTCCCACAAGCTATTTCTAAAATGCATTGGATCAGTTGGGCTAACGGATTTTAGAGTTTGAAAGTTAAACTAGAATTGCGGCCTGAATATTTACCAGTTTAATAGAAGGATGGTGTTAAAGTGAAGCTTGAAATGTCACTGTCAGGATCATGTTGAGCGAGCCAAAACTTAGACAAGCAAACTTTAATAAGCGATACGCCTGACCAGTTCGAATGAAAGACTCGAGTGGGACGCGACATCATTAGACAATAGCCACGACTTACCCCCATTTTTCTCCCCGACCGTATTTCAATAACTGCTTTATGCATAAGAAGTTAAAAACATCTGCCTCAAGCTGCGCATTGGAGACCAACCATAAATATGTCAACCAAGTGATTTTATAAGACTTTTTTTTCTAGCTTTGTCGGCTTTCTGCACTTTGAAATCTTTAAGATGCTTTACGACAATAATCCAAGGTAGGTTTCTTTTATTAAAAATTGGGCAGTTGTGGTAAACTAGATTTGCGCCATCATTTGTTCCAAATTGTGGTATAGTGTCCTTTGGTCCTTACGATGTCAGTTTCATACCATTGAAAAGATGGTTTCCCTTTTTTTTATAAGCTTTGTGAATTTAAGCGAAAAGACACATTGCCACCTGCCCTTACCCTGGCTCAGCCATTAAATAAGCGTGAACGTTTGGGCAAACAACATGTACAGCAACAGAGCACGTAGTAAGAGGGAAATGATCCTTTCTCTTACTACAGTGTTGCTGTAAGTGTGGGTTGCCCCCCCCCCCCCCCCCCCCGGCATATACTGTGCCGAGCCCACTTCCTCTTATAGACGGCCCGCTTCCTCTGCTGTAAAACTTGCATGATGACAGGGCTCACAGCACGAGGTAAAAGACAATGACAGAACGCACGACGATAGGCTGAGAGTGAAACACGTCACTGGAGGGCCGCCGAGCTCCTACCTCCTACCGTTAGCGCTTAATCTAGCATGGACGTCACTTTGCTGCCCCTTATTAGACTCACCCGATCAGCACGCCTATGTTTCTATTAGTTTCTATGTTTTATCATTTTTCTGCAGCGTCGTGCCGTCATTTTCATGAGGGCGCTACGAGTTGCGGGAAACTGTCATCCTATGCCACTCAGGGCCTTCGAAAACCCCAAGCCAAACTCATCCATTCTGGAGGCAAAGTGGAGTTTGCTCATTGGCCATTCTGTGTGTTAACGGTACCAAACTGCCTCCAGATGGTTGAGGTTGCTATGGTAGTTTTCGAAGGCACCCACTGAGTCACAGGGAGCCGTCACAAAATACTCTTGGTGTGCCGGTCTTTTTTTCACCTCTCTATATACATTTACTCTCTACCAAGGGCGGCAACACGCTCGCACCGACAATGATACACGATCATTTTAAAACACACACAGATCACGCAATAAACTTCGTATTGACTTCTTACGCAATAATGCCAACAAGAATACCTGAATTGATCCAACAACACCCAAAACACAACAATACCTCCATTACAACCAACTATTTACGAAATAATAGGCACACTTTGGCACACTTTTAGGTCAATGCGAAAGGCGAGGCGGTAGTGAAATACGCCACCGCCACGCAAACAAACGCCGATATTTTGTGGAGTTTACGCTTGAATGCGTATTTTTTTTAACTGAACGTTACCTTGTAACACTAAGCTTGCCAACCGCCACTTTGTTTGGTCATTTATTACAATAATTCGGGCACACGAGCTCGACAATGTTAAAAACTACGAAATTTTCGCGTCCATAGTCCAAGCGCTAGCCGTCATCCATTACCGGAAACTACGCAATCCCATAACCCTCTACGCGCACGGCCGCACTATGATCTTCCTCTTCGCTGATTGGTTCTTGCCTGGGGCTACTATAATGTCAACAAACGCAAGTACGATTTTCGTAACAGCTTGTTAGAAAATGGGAGATCGCATCTTTTAGAAAAGCAAATAAAGAATTGTTACGATGTTTTAAAATTATGCAGTGTTGGAAATCGTACGGCCCGATTTCCTAATTACGGAAAGGAAAACTATTTTCGCCAATCAGAGGAGAGGAAGCTCAGAGTGCGCAGAGGATTGTGGGACTGTGCAGTTTCCGATAATGGCTGAACGATAGCGCTAGGGCTATGGATGCGAAAATTTCGTAGTTTTCAGCTTTGTTGAGCTCGTGTGCCCGAATTATTGTAATAAATGTCCAAACAAAGTGGCGGTTGGCGAGTTTAGTGTTTCAAGGTAACGTTGAGTGAAAAAAAATACACATTCAAGCGTAAACTCCACAAAATATCGGCGTTTGTTTGCGTGACCGTGGCGTTATTTCATTACCGCCTCGCCTTTCGCATTGCCTTAAAAGTGTGCCATAGTGTGCTTATTATTCCTTATACAGTCGGTTCTAATGGAGGTATTGTTGTGTTTTTGGTGCTGTTGGATCAATTCAGGTATTCTTGTTGGCATTATTGCATAAGAAGTCAATACGAAGTTTATTGCGTGATCTGTGTGTGTTTTAAAATGATGGTGTATCGTTTTCGGTGCGAGCGTGTTGCCGCCCTTGGTAGAGAGTATATGTATATAGAGAGGTGAGTTAGAAAAAAAAATAGACCGGCACACCAGGAGTATTTTGTGACGGCTCCCTGTGCACTGAGTGATACATCAATAGCTAGGAATTAAGACACATCCTCCCAAAAATCTAATAATCCTACGTTTAGCATTCTCTCTACCTACGTCAGTTTACCCTTGGATCAGATTCCTTCACAATCACACTGAATACCGAAAATAAAACCCCTTGATTTAGAAATTCAAAACAATAAAACAGAAGCACAAATTTAAAAGGATACGAGTTTCGTAATCGAGTGGAATCTGAATATCGGTTACATCTCCAAACGGAATAAATGCTGCATGAAGTACTTTTTCGTCTACTTCCTCTGCTAGACCACCTGAAAAATCCAGTAGTAAAACGATAACATAAAAATGTGTAATTACCCAAATATTAACCTAAAATTGATCATTCGTACCAAAAATTCAAACTCACCAACGTACAACGTGCGTTTCACACTGGACGCCATCTTTTCTTCGTCGCTTACGATAAACCAAACCTTAAAAGATTTAATCTTGCATTTACTGTAAAAGCGTTACCACACTAGGAGTCGTAACATGCCAATACATTCTATTTGAAGAAGGTAAGAAGATACAATAATAAGAATTTCTTCACATTTAAAATATTAATGAAATATATTTTAAAAATAGTATTGATGTAAGCGGTGACAAAATATTTGTGGCACAGTCGCTCGCGTTGCTCGTTATTTACTGTGGTCTGCTGATTGAGCCGAAAAAATTTATATTTACGACAGTTTTCGATAGCGCTGCTAGTAAATGTTGGCGGAGAGCCGGAGGCAAATAACTTTTTTTACACGGGCCCTCCAGATCCCAGGCGTCGTCGGATCTCCGGCGTCATCGGATCACGTAACCTCGCTCTCAGAAGTTCTCTGCCCTCACACTAGCTGGCAAATCAAACATAGCGTAAAACGGCGCCGATTCAAGTCAGCCCAAGTGAGTAGCAACCAGTATTCAGAGCTAATCTGCACATTTTTCAACAATGAATCGATTTCTCATTGCGAGCGTTCACGGGAAGATGAACTTGAAGACGTTTCTCCGGCTTCCTGCATAGCGGTTAGTAGGCAAACCCGCGTGAACGCTCGTTCAAATGAGTACGGTAATTGATCCTAGATTGTTCAAAAACATGTTAACACCTATGAACGATCGAGCGAAATATTAAATATTACGATAAAGTTTTATCGATTCATTGTTCAAAAATGTGCGAATTAGCTCCGCATACTGGCTGCTACTCACTTGGGCCAAGGATGCTTCTATATATATTTCA
>JAHWFP010123820.1:11164-30517 GCA_023313725.1 Lithobius niger | reverse complement strand
TAAACAACTTTCTAATTTACTTCATGCCGTTATCTTGGATAGTTTCATAGTTAACTTTTGGATGACCTTGAAAGCATCTTTCAAGGTCATATTTACAGCAGACATTACATCCGCCCGGGTTTGCTTAGTATTGGTAGGTATTTCGATTTGAGCTAATTATACGTGTTTAGAAGACATTGTTGCCGGACACTTCAGTTGCCTCACCCTGTATAAGGTAAGGCAGTTGTGTGTGTGGGGGGGGGGAGGGTTTTAACTTTGCTCTCTCTTTCTTGAACTGAAGATAGGGTCCATATACTATCACACTTAAAACAAAAAATGTCCATCACTTATCAGCATCTTGGACGGATGGCAGAGGAAGACCACTAGACGAGGTATGGCTGCGTATTCCTGGAACAACCGTATAACACCTTCATCTCGCACTATCTAAGGGACATATACGTGTTACGAGAGGAGGGAGAACGATAAAAGAGCACATAGCACATAGCACAAGCAGCAGAATTCGACAGTAACTTGTATTTTTGTCTGCCATAAATGACAATGGCTCTAACGAGTGGAAAGATAGTGCAGTGCACAATGGAAAGATATTGTAACACAATGGAAAGGGGAAGTATGACAGGAAGACAAATTACCTGTCGCAGCGGACGTTCAAACAACACCGACCGAAAACTGGAAAACAACCACGGGCGAAATAAAATCCCGGGCGAAGCCGGGTACGACTGCTAGTTTATCAATAAAGCGGTTTTGTTTAGTTGTGATTCTGTGCTACTTGCCAAACTTCTGATACGGTCTGCGGAAAATTATAATTTACGTTCGTTCTTTTTTTTCTTCAAAACTGTTAATGTTACGGTTTTTTTCTTGCAGAGCGATGGATTCAGTAACTATTTTACTGGGTTTTCTATTTATTTTTTTGTAATACCGAACATCAGGATTATATAAATCTAGTACAACATCTTTTTGTTATTGCATATAGAATAGCAAAACTTGCAGTTTTTAACGTTTTCAAGAAAAAGGAACATGATATGCGAAATTTTGTTCGTAGAAAAACATTCGGGAGATGTCTTACCTTAAAAAAATTGTTCTATTAAATCTAGATAACAAGTAGATGTTGGATTTTTCTGTTTTTTGTTAAAACAAACATGTAAGGCGTATACCTTGAACAAGATTGAAAATTGCCTACTTGTATTTTCAATTTTGCGAGTAAACAAAAAATTGTAGCAACAAATAGCAACTTTCAAAACCAAACAGCTTTAAAAAACAAAAAAGGCGCTACACACCCCTGCAAATTTAGTTTCAGTGATTATATCAGAACAGTTAGCCTTAAGCGTTATTTGAAGGCCAAGTTGTCTTATATTTAATGCTTCAGTTGTTTTTTATTTTTTTGTTCCTGTTTTACCATCCTTTTTCCTTTCCTTTTGCTTTCCTTACTGGCGTAGGATCGGGATGATTTTTTTTGTATACCCTTCTATGAAGTTTTCAATAAATTTTTGGGTACCCACTTAAAATTGATACAGAAACGAAATTCCTTTCCGTTCTTTTGCTTTCCTTAGTGGCGTAGGATCGGGATGATTTTTTGTATACCCTACTATGAAGTTTTCAATACATTTTTGGGTACCCACTTAAAATCGATACAAAACGAAATTATTTGCGTTACGTTTGTTTTTATTTACGTAAATTTTTTTTGCGGTCATAGGTTGCGCAAAATTTCGAATGTCGATTAAATTTCCGACATCCGTTTGCGATGATCTGGGAGATTTGGAAGTTTAATTTTGTTCCTAAATCATAAAGGCTTCGTTTTTGGTGAACCTAGTGTTTATTTTTTTTCATTTTTTTTGTCTATGGTCCATTCTAATTTGAAGAAAACTAACGCTCGAATAGATGAACCGGTTCAATTTTGAACTGATTGGCTGTTTCAGAAGCAAAACGAAGTCCAAAAATAGGAGGCAAACCCTGGGATCCGAACCGGGAAACCCCCATTAATAGCACAGGTCTAAAATATTGTCAGGAAAAGGCCAGAGTATATCTCGTCGCCACTGAAGAAGATAGCCAAGCGAAAGCAAGGGTTTCACTCTACACTGGAGAGCAATCACTGGCAGATACTTTGCACGGACGCGTTTTCCAGTCACCATCTTGTACAGCTTCTTCAGACAGGCTGAGCTCTGTTCCACTCCCTCCCTCCTTTACTCTTCACCACGACTATCATTTAATAACAGAATAAATTTGTAGGGGAGAGGTTGCTTTCAATAAAGTTTGTCCCCTGTCAGGACGCAGCAATCCACAAGTACATGCATAACAAATATAGTTGTGGGTTGCTATACGTTCTGTCAGGAACCAACTATATTGACAACATTATATAACCTGTGGAAATCAAATTAGAGTTTTCCAACCAAGTAATTGTGATTCTGATCGACAGCAAGTAAAATGACGTTGTTGGCTAAAAGAATAAAATCGTTCAATGTTCTATGAACACTTCAACTTCATTTTTGTATAAATAAACACAAATCGGTGTTAAGAACAGGGCCCGATTATCAATGAGGTAAATGAGGCAGCTGCCTCGGGCCCCTGGTAGTCTCGCCGCCCCCCCCCCCCCACGACTACTCAGTTTTTTTACTTTTTGTTTTCGAATGATGATGTGGTTATACTAGGTTTGTTTATGTTAGATTAGGTTTTGTAAACCTTATCGAAATAATTTCCTTCTCCTTCAGCAAACAAAATAGCTGAAGCTGGTCAGTGGCTGAGTGACGTCTACGTATGGTATAAAAAGAGGACACGTATGGTGCATAAAGAGGACACGTTTTCCTAGGGTCGTCGAGTTGTGGCACAGGCCACGCAATAGCTTTGATGTGTCGCGTTCGTCGAGCAATTTTTCTGCCAGCCTGGCCGACGGCCTTGATTGTCTGGGCCCCCATAAATTCGTAACCAACCAACCAACCTGAGTTAAGTAAACTCTTAGTTATGTTGTGTGATGAGACTATTTTTTTATTATACTATTTTTATTGCACAGACGGGCCACGTTTTTGAAGCCAAAATCACATTCTGTGTCCGCAAAAAGTGGTCGTATTTTACAAAACTTTTGAAAAACTTTTTTTTAGTTTTTAACTGTTAATTGGTGGTGTATAGTCGTGGCATTACATGTAACCGCATGTATCGTATCTTCCATACTCGCGAGCGCCCCGAACCGAATAACACTTGTTCAGTTGACATTTAAAAAAAATTTCTTCCGAAAAATTAGACCCATCTTTTTAGACTGAATAGAATTTTTGATCCAGAAACTTGTCCCATTTTCAATTTTAAAAACCCCTTGGAATTTTAGACATTCAGGTTTACCTTCCTTTCTGGGCCACCCACTATCTCGAAACCGATGCCTCGGGCCCCCAACAGACTTAAAAGAACATTCCTCCAAGAGCCATTTTTCCCGATCCTCCACATCAAACGTCCCAAAGGTCCCAAAGGCTCCAAAGGTCTATTCCTTACCGTTAGTCAATCCCTTGGTAAATATCCGTTTTTAAATGTGCCGTCTAGGAGATTTATTGTTGAATAATAATTAACTATATTTACCGCGTCCCTCAGTATATGATCCTTTGCGTACTTACAATAACCATGACGTTTCATATCTGTGTGTGCATGTATTAATTTTCTAATAATTACCATGAGATCAAAAATCTAAAAGACTAATGCGGTAAAAAAATTAAATTAATTATTCCAATAGATCGCCAAAGCAAAATTATAAGACACTAGTCTAGAAAATTTTAAATTGTGATGTTAAAATACGAGAATCATTCCGGTTTGTGACGACACGATTAATGCTTTCGTGCCGGTTCGTCTATTATGCGCAATGCCAACTGAGACAGTAGCTGCATTCTTCGCCGCGAGGAACGCAACTATCCCAGTTGACCTTTGCGATCCTATATGCCCGGATGGCGATCAGCGCGTGGCTGTTATAAATAAATAGACGTAAGGGTCATGCCACTGCGACGAAACGTAAGTGCATAAAGGTGGCTTACTGAACTACGTTATTTCTAGTGTATGATTTTCGCTGTTGGCTAATTTTCAAGTTTCCTTGGCTGTTATAAGGCAGGCGGAATAAGGCACGTGGCTGTTACAAGGCAGGCAGGCGCGTGGCTGTTATAAGGCCGGGTGTCTCCTTTAATCCTATAAGAATTATAAGAATATATCGGTAAGTCGAAATCATCCAACAGCGGAAATCACACATTAGAAACGGTCGAATGTGACTGCTACATGACGGGTGAAAGTTGTTACGTCCGATTATGTGAAGTGCTGGCTGAGAAGTTCGAATCCACGCAGTCGAATGTACCCATTTAAATTTCAAACCGTTCGCAGGGGTCCGGTAACTTGCAACCAATAAATGACCAATCCTTACGTACATCCTTTTAAGTCAGGTAAGTGCAGTAGTTTGTAACGACCTTCCCTTCGTCAATAATTCATGTTCTCGGGTGGATCTTGTTACAATCATGTGGTGGCTTGCTGAAGAGCAACCAAAGAGAAAGAAAGGTATCTGGCTCGTGTCCAAGTGAAGGTTACACGAAAACCCTTTTATTGCTATTTATTTCCGCCCTGTAAATCCTTTTTGGCTAGCAGCAAGTAAAAAATATATAGTAGGTATAGTATATCATGGACAGGTGGACATGTAAGGGACAGGGAAAGTGTGTTAAAGATCACGCAGACATGCAGTTAGTGAATATTGACTATTTCTGCAGGGAAAACAGGATGCAGTGCAAACCGTTTGTTAACTGTGGTCTGGCTTGTTGGCACGTTATGCGCCACTAGTTGTAAAATGATTATTTTTTAATAAGTTGCAAAAAAAAGTTCACCACCAAGCTTATGAAGGGCAAATGTGGTGAGGGGATTTGTTTGTTACACTTCAAAATTTCAAAATGCAACAACAACATAGACCTATTTATGAAAGAAAGAACAACAAAACGAAAAATAACTGCTGCAAGTATCCACAAAACAACTTACCCAATCATTAAAACCACTCACCCTCAAAATTGCAACTAACAGACGGAATCACAAAATAATTAATTCAATTTTATAATTAAAGATTTATACTTAATGAGCATTCATCAACCAGTTTTTTTTTATCACTTTTCATTTACATAACCATAACCCCCAACATTCGAAAAGTTAACAGGTAGTTTGTGAAAAACAGAAGAAACATAAATATCACCGAGTCGTTTAGCAAATTTATATTAAGCAAGTATGATGTAAGGGTGTACGTCATTTTGGCCACGCCAACAATGTAATGTATGGCCACGCCACAAGCGTAAGACAACACTGCCTAACTTCCAGAAAAATGCTGCTACCACGTCTATAAAAAGAATGGGAGATACTTTTTTAACTTTTTTATCGATTCAATGGCAGAACCACGGAACAAACTATCGCAAAAGTAAAACACACGCTAGTGTGTCGCCCACCAAGATTCGGCTATAACACGTAACATCTGTCCTATATGAGCATGACGACCACTATCCACTTGTGTATTTTGCAGCTAATGCAGTTTGACTATTTTAAGGCATCTGAGGAAATATCACGACGCGATAGAAAAGGCTGAAACTTTGTTTGATTGGGAGATTGATCGCCTGCCAACGTAAAAGTCACTATTAGTGAAACAGCTCAACGTTTTCTTGTTGAAAAAAGGTGTGAATAACGTCGATATTTGCGTAATTACTAGCTAGTGTGTGCAGAAAACAGAAGTGCCGTTTCCCCCCAAACTCCTAATAAAGAACTGACAATTTGGCGATTTTTGTGTCAATTCTTCTTTGGCAGCGAGGGGAGGGGGGGGGGGGGGAGTTGGTCCTAACTTTTTTTGCATGCTCTTCACTCCCGCTTACTTCAATTTTGCATGCCAGTTAATAACTACCTAATTTCACGAAAAATAATTCTTCCATGCGTTGAATAAAGCTGAAATTTTGCAGACAGCTACAGTTTAGCCGTGAAACGTACGTTTTGTTAGTTTTGCTAGCAAATCAAACAAACACAAATGGAAAATACTTTCAACAATCAGGAAACATGATTACATGCGAGAAAATATTTAATTAAATATACATAATTATAACAATTACATAAACAAGCGGCTACAGCGACTGCCTAGTCCCACCGGTCTTCTATACAGTTCCCCCGCTTCCATGTTGAGGCGCACACCTGTATCATGCACTACAACGGCTGTCTCTATTATACCAATCTAAAAGCAGTAACCATCACAATTCCTGGTTAAAAATGTGTTATCTTTTAGGCCTGTTTTACATTTTAGGCTTAATTGTCAGCTTTTAGGCCTAATTTTAACGAGCAGTTTTAATTTCGTAAGTAGCAGCTAACGGAGAGTTGAATTGTATAGTAAGCATATTCGTTTTTGCACCACAGTGCGCCTCCAGGTACACAGTTACAGTGTTAACAACGTAATGCGCAACGTAGCCTATATAGATCAGTGGGGAAGTGACGAGAGAGACGCTGTTGATGACGCTGTTGCGACTCGCGCAACTAGACGTTGCCGTGGTAACATGATTTTAGGCCTAATTTTCATTTTTTAGGCCTAATTTTTTTTATTAGTCTTCTGTACAGCCGTACCGGCTGAGAAGACTATTGCAACGACTTTGCAATAAAAAAGGAGAAAAACAATTTAGGTAAAATTACAACGGTAAGAACAAAAAAAAAAAAAAACAGCACAAGAGTAATTCAAAGAAAACAATAGCACAATATTTTGCCGAAAGAAGCAAAGAATGCAAAAGGTAACAAAATATTTAAATTTAGAAAACGTTGACTCACAATATTGAATAAATTTCTTAAGGTAGATGGGTTTTGGTCAAGTAGCCACCTGAACAAAAGTTTCTTAAATGACGACATCTCATTCAAACGTTTCATTTCTGCGAGTAAAGAATAAGAACTTATTACCCAGAACATTTGTGGATTCTTTCGTAATCAACTTTAGGTTGAACGACGTATAAAAAGGATTCGTTCCTAGTATGGTAATCAGTGACTTGACGACTCGTTGAGAAGTGAGCACCGTTTTTACGAAAATTAATTAAAGTTCTGTAGCCATACAGATGGCGGGCTGGCAGAGTATATAGCTGTTGAAAAATATGAAAAGGATGGTCACGTCGGGCCAGTTTCAGCTTCATTAATCTTGTTTATACGCTTGAATACATAAATTCAAAATCTGAATTGTGTTTGCCCTTCTCATATATCTATATTCTGCTTACCCGTCAATTCCACTCGAATCACAACGAACGCCAGGTAGATGATTCAGGTTATTTGTATCCAGTGTCGGATTGGGCCGCCCGGGAACCCGGGCATCCCGGGGAGGCCCCCACTGTGGGAGGCTCTTGTTTAAATTTTTTTTAAAGTTGAAATTAATTCGTATGAAAATTACATCTCTATGTTGTAGGAACACGTTTAAAATTTACGCCGATTTCTCTAAAATACGTTCCGACCTTTACCCAATGTTTCAAAAAGATGTTTCAAAAAGATTTTTCTTCAAAGTTGTAATGAATTCGTATGAGAATTGAATCTCTAAGTTGCAGGAAAACGCTCCAAAGTCATGCTGATTTATCCCCCCCCCCCCCCCCCCGGCCCCTCGTCCCCTCGAGGCGTGCAGAGGCCCATGCAGTCCATTCCCGGTGCGGTCCAACCCTTCCCAATCCGACCCTGTTTGTATCTTTTAACTGCGAGGATTTGTTGAGAGATCAAGACGTCGTGGCACCGCCTTCTGGACCATGGCATTCTGTAACCCATCTGCCTCCTCCTGGTCATGTCCAAACCCCTTTAGCTTAAAACAGGCGCTGCTCGCAACGACACCCGCAGGAAGAACGTATCCGTGTCCAAATGGGCCACAGGGGCCACGAAACACCCATCTTGGCCTCTGCTTTTCGTGCTGTGTGAAATTCGATTTTTCCCCCACGCCCTTTTCTCGCGTCGGTCCCGCCCTTATCTCGCTTGGAGGACGGTTTTGTCTTACAGTCGAAGCACGGAACGGTCTGAGCGTGTACCCGAATACAAAGGTTTAAGCTTTTACGCTCGTATCAGGTGAGTGGACGGATCATGTATCGCGGCCGCAAGCCTAATGAGCTCGAGTGATAAGCTTAATAAGCCTAACGAGCTCGAGTGATAAGCTTAATAGGAGATTGGTTTGTTATGGAATAAATAAGAGCCTGAGGCCTGATCTGGTTCCCGGGGAGCATTCGAGGATGTTCGACCTGTTGAAAAGAAAGGAAGACTTGGGGTGGCCGCACACCAAAGTCGACAAAACGCCGCATGACAGGACATTTTGTCGAAACCTGCCTCGGCATGCTGCAGCCGTCTCCAAAACCATAGGAATAAGCTGAGCACACACCGGATGCGACGTTGTCGCGAGACGTCTTTAGGCGCCTCAGGACAACAAAGTGAAGCTCCTTCTAGTTTCGTGTGACGGGGTCTCTCCACCAGATTCGACGTCTCGCGACGTTTCGTCTTGCAACGACGTTTTGTCGATTTTGGTATGCGGCCACCCTTAACGAGTCCATAAAATATTTGACGGTATACGTTTATTAAACCGTCATCGACTCTATACGGACGTTAAACACGAATGAAGCAGCAATCGTTGAAGAATGTTTGCGATGCATTGGAAACGATGTGCACTAAGGCCGTCCGAGCACTGAGCGATTCGGCCGCGCGGCCAGGTCGCTGCAGCCAATGAGAATGCTTACCGTTTATGTAAAACCACGCACTAATCATTTTCATTGGCCGCAGAACCTGGCTTCGCGTCCAAGTCCCTCAGTGCGCGGACGGCCTAAAGCATCTCTACTCTGAATAACCTGTGAGGTGACGCGTTACTTTTCTCATACGGAAGGGGTAGGGGGGTTTGGTTCAATTAAACCTCACGTAAACGTCAAAGAGTTCGTTTTTGTTTTCTAATCATTACAGGTTAAACTTAAAACTTAAAACTTAGGCTCTTCCCTCATCTTTCGTTCCTCCTTGCTTTTTCTGTTGGTTCATTCTTCTTTTAACGTCATATTAAAATCTGATTCTCATCAACGGAAAATGTAAAGAATCTACCTTTGCAGCATCTAGCGGCAGTGATATCGTTAAGCTCTACAGCTTGCTCCCAAGTGCACAAGTATGTAGGCTACCAAATGTTCAGTCAATAATTAAGGGGTTGTGTTCCTTGTTTGTTATTTTAAAAGAAATTATATTGTTCATTCCCTTGTTTAGTGGCGTAACTACAGTGAGGTAGAGGAGGTATCCTCCTCCGAACCCACCAACTTTGGGGAGGGGGGGGTGGCCCGGGCCTTCTCACTGGCCCCTAATTTCATTTTATTCCATTATTTTCAGAATAAAAAACTTTAATGTATTTTTTTTTAGTTATTGCTCTATAGTTCCGTGAAAATTGTGTTCTGTGTGGCAAAAATTTAATTTTTTTGTGTGCTGTGCGTGTCTGGGGGGGGGGGGGGTCCAATGGGCTTTCACCTTGTGAGGCAAAAAGTGCATTTTTCGTTTTATGAAGAACAAAACTGCATTTTTGATGATGGCAAAAACTTCAATTTTCTTAAGTAGGGGGTTGGCTCCACTGGGCTGGGCATTTGCCTTGCATGACAAAAACTGAATTTTTTCTTTTATAAGGGTGCTCTTCCCTTCGCTCTCCCCTGGGCTCTCGCATTGTGTGACAAAAACTACATTTTATTAATGAAGGGGGCGGCCTCCACTGGGCTTTGGCGTTGTGTGGCCTAAGTACATTTTTTGTGTGGAGGTGATGAGTTCTCGCCTTGTGTGGTAAAAACTGCATTTTATTTAGTGAAAGGGGGCCCTCCACTGGGCTCCAGCCTCCGGGCCACTATTTTGAAGTTATGCCACTGCCTTTGTTTGATGCAAACAAGTGCTAATAGTACTATAGACTGTGCTAGATGGTGCTAGAGTCTGCAGACTTTCATTCGATGCCAACCTGCCTTTAAGGAGTTTAAACTTTGATGTAACAACGCCGGTTTTCAACTTTAAAAGTTCGAAATTCCTGAGGAGGGAGTGCATTTCACCACTTTAGCGGAACCTTTCGCCATCATTAGATTGCGTCAAGAGGCCGAACACTAACCACTGGAGAGAACTAGTGCGCCACAAGTTAGTTTCCCGCGTCAACTACTAATGCTAGAATCATTAGGGAGTTTGCACTTCAGTTGCCAATAATGAGAAATGCATCGAGTGGCTTCCTGTCCCCGAGTTAGAACTGTCGTCTCTGGTTAGCGCCACTCAAAACCACTTAGTACTTAGCACCACGTCAACCCCACGCTAACGCAAGAAATGTAACTTCAGTCATCTAGCCTACTTAACAATAAGAACATCCATGAGCGGAGTTTTTGCTAATAACCAAAAAATAAAATGCTTCGCGGTCAGATGTTTTAGGACGATTAACCTTCAGGGATTTATGCCTGACAAAATGTGAACGAAGAAATCAAACGAAAAAAATTCTCAATTTTGCTGATGTAACTGGTAATTATTTATTAAAGAAAAGCGAGATGAAGATAAGTTGGTGTAATCTTTTATACGTTTACAGTCCTATAAAAGGTGTGATATCCACTCAAAACCACAACTGATAAAAAATGTCGCCTAGTTTCCAAAAAGGATGGGCCTTTGAAGGTAGTGCTATCATTCAACCAGAAAAAGGTTTGTAGCACCTACAAACATGGGAGTAGGAACAAACGAAAAATAATTAAATTGTGCTCAGTATAAGCCTATTTTCATCGCTGTAACTTGATATTATGATCCTCAAAAACGCGAAAAACCCTATTTTAAAACCCTGGAAAAATAAGGTAAAATATTTGTTTAAACCCTCATGATGTTTGTTCATGACGTCGTAGTTTGTTCATGAAAATCTCCTCGAGCGAAGAAAGATGATCTGGCAAAGGATGCACGCAAAAATAAACCAAAAGGACGACGTATTTTGCCAATAGTGCCAAGAGTGAGCAGAGCGAGCGATTCGCACGTAAAGTAAACTTTTGCAATGTGTGTCTCGCTTTGCTCTCTCTCGATCTTTCATCTCTCACCTTCATAGGGGATTACTTCTGGAGGAGAAGACGTACAAATGTGCAAACAAACAAATCGTATGTTTTGAAAGATATAGGTGAAATGCAAGCACGCTTATGTGATGGACAAACTGTGAGCAATAATTACAATTATTTTGCGTCGAAATAATCAACACCTGATTTTGTGATGCTCTTGGAATTAAAAAAATTACTGGAAGCATGTATCGGCACGTATACTCTCGGATGGCGAGACTGTTGGAATGATTTATGGTTATCATTTGTTTATGCAGTTAAGCTTTAAGAAAAACGCGTACTGCACTCTGACCATTTACTTGATCGTTTTAGACGTGGAATGTCTGTAAACAGCACAAGAGTTGCAGCATGAAAGCTCCTCGAGCGTAGCGAGACGACGCGGAATGAGCGAGCGATGCGAGGCACGAAACATAAAGCTTGTGAGTGCACTGAATATATGACATGGTCTTAGTTGAATACATAATTTCCTCAAAGGAATATTTAATGTATTGACAAGAACATCTACATAATTAAAATCATATGATGTGCGTGCGTGCGTGCGTGCGTGCGTGCGTGTTTGTACCTCTACTCCTCCGGAACCAAAGCACCTGCAAAGATGGGAGTAGGACCAAACGAAAGATAATTAAATTTCGCTTTCAATAGGCCTATTTTCATCGCTGTAACTTGATATTATCACCCTCAAATAAGTGAAAGAACCTGAAAAACTAACGTCAAAGTTTTTTTTACCCGCATGATGTTTGTTTATGACGTCATAGTTTGTTCATGAAAACCTCCTCGAGCAAAGAGAGATGATCTGGAAAACGATGCACGGACGACGTATGTTGCAACACACTACATACACATCTTAAAATTAGTTTTATACCAACTGACTTGATGCATGGAAAAATCAAAACAATTGATTTAGTTTTGAAACGGTGTCAAACATCCGTGTGTCTGTAGCAAAGCGAGCGATTTCCAAAGCGAGCAAAGCGAGCGATTTCCACGTAAAGTAAACCTTCTGAATGTGTGGCTCGCTTTGCTCTATCAATCTTTCATCTCTCACCTTCGTAGAAGATTACAACTGACGTTCTGCAGATGTTTCTCCAAGTGAGGGATCATCAGAAAGTGAAGTGATAAGACGCCCATGGAAAAATCTGTACTGAGCAGGACGTAAAGATTTATATTCTTAAAATAAGTGAGACAGGAAAACCCATATGAAGTGTATACTAACACAAATTATAAATGATGTGTGGTTCTTGGTGGTTACATTGATTCAGTCAAGTTACTGAGAAAATGTTTGCGCTGATTGAGTGAGCGAAGCGAACGAAAATCAGCGTTTGTCATCAGAAACAGGGCTTTTCTGATAAATTGCTTGATTTTTTTGCTTGACTCCTTGGACGTAAAAATATAATACTGACCTTCTCTCGATATAACCAATATCGTATACTACACTCTTAAAATTTGCTTGATCGTTTTGTCTGTGTTAGGTCTGTCTGTAGGAGAAGACGTACAAATGTGCAAACAGACAACTCGTATGTTTTGAATGATTAAGATAAAATGCAGACGTGCTTGGGAATATGATGGACGAACTGTGAGCAATAATTACAATCAACACATGATTTTGTGATGATCTGGGAATCAAAAAAATTACTGGAAGCATGTATCGACGCGCACGTAGTTCACGGATGGTCAGACTGTTGGAATGATTTATGGTTATCATTTGTTTGTGCAGTGGAAGCCATACAAAAAACGCGTACTGCACTCTGACCATTTGCTTGATCGTTTTAGACGTGGAATGTCTGTCAGCAGCACAAGAGTTGCAGGATGAAAGTTCCTCGAGCGTAGCGAGACGACGCGGAATGAGCGAGCGAAGCGAGCGACTCCGCTAGTTTAATATGATGACAAGAACTGTACACCCTTTTTTTTTGGTAATTATTTAACAGCCAATTCTTTATCAGTTTTTTGATGTTACTCACATTCAGATTAGCTCTAAAATCTCTTGGTAAATCATTCAAGGTATGAGTATTGAGTAATAACGAATGAGGTATGTCTTTTTCCGTAAGAGTTTATCCACGATGGAGATTTTAACCAAGCCTTATTATTTCGGATCGGGCGCTCAATTTTAGTTTGAAAAGTGTTATCGAAGAAGAATTTCACAATAACAGGATTCTTGAACAGTTGTCAAGATAATAATACTAATAATAATAATAATAATAATAATAATAATAGTTTTCATACCCGAGATAGTGTGAAGGAAGACCGAAGTCTCTGAACCGGGACCTAAGCACAGTTCTCTACGGGGATGGAGGTAGTGTGGGCAGACAAAACTCTGGTCTTCTCAGAAATGATTTCGGGTCCAATTCGGTGAGTCCACGTCTGAACGGCCAAAGGGAGGGTGATTGGACCTATTTAGATGGCAGCGCATTCCATTGGTTTACAATACTCACAGCAACGAAAGAAGAGCGAACGTACAAGCGGGTTTTAGTCTTGACCAGCTTAAAAACAGAGGCCCCGTGTTTTTCCATCGTCGAGAGTTCAAAGAAGGGGACTTCGAATGGGAAAAAAAAAACCCTAATAATCTTAAATGCCAAAAATAGATCGGCTTTCAGTCGTCGCAATTCAAGAGACTCCAATCTCAAACGCTGCTGGGCGCAGGCGTGTGGGATATGAAGATCCGCCAAGGAACAGGTAAAATAACGCTGGAGGGATTCGATGTGATCAATGTCTCCCTACCACGCCGAACTATAGCATACTCCAAGAGTGGTCTGACATGAAGTCGAAAAACGAGTCTTTGTATCTCCCGAGTCGAATACCCAGCTTATGATGTATAGTCGACCAATGGCTAAGTTCACGATATAATTACAATGTGAAGAGTGTTTGAGGGCAGAGCAAAGCACAATTCCCAAACTAGCGAGTGATGTTTACTCGAGAGAGTGATCGCTACTTTACATTTGTTTTCCATTGTGTTGTTGACGCATCCAGATGTTAAGGCATCGTAAGGCGATGAGTCCACGGAATTCCACGGAATTCCCGGAAGGTACATCGCAGGACACAAGCTAGGCACGCAGATGCATTCTCGGGACATCTAAGCCTTTTACATTGGGTTCCTTACTATATCGCTCGCTTACAGCGGCTGCTTAATATTAGCGCCGCTGCTGAAATCGGGCTAAAACTCGGCCTAAAATCTTAATATCTCCGAAAATATATGAAGCATGAATTTCATATTCGAGCTCGTGAATTTGCTGCATTAAAGCTCCCTTGTAATGAAATTAAGATGATTATTCGGAAGAACTGTTTTTCGTGCCATCCACTTAATTCACCTACCTATCCGGCCCTTTCGTGTCCCAGTTCAGAAAATCATAACGAAAAGCTACGCAAACCCTTATTTATTAAAAAAAAATTATTAAAACAGTTAAAAAGCTACTCACGGCCATAGTGACGTCGCCACCATAGTGTGAGATGAGAGCACCACACGAAAACCTGATTTCAACCAGAACGAAATTTGGGGGAAAAATGACTATCATTTTCGTGAATTTACCTTGATTTGCCATTATTTGTAGATTTTCCCGTGTTTTTATCAGCAAATTATCTGCAAAAATCTTTAAATTAGCATAGGATAAATCAAGGTCGTCATGAAAAATGACGAAAATGATGGTCATTTTTCTAAATTACGTACCTCATTCGCTGCGGCTTAACATCAGAAACCTCAACCAAAAACTCGTCGTGCCAGAGATAATTTCCGTTTACTATATTTCTGATCGAAATCAGGTTTTCTTGTTGCACTCTTATCTTGCACTATGGCGCGGCGTTACTGTGGCTGCGAGTAGCTTTTTAACATGTTTTAATAATTTAAAAAAAAATAAATATGCGTTTGCACAGGTTTTCGTTATGATTTTTTGACGACGAAAAGGATCGATAGTGGTGTATTAAGTTGATAGCGCGAAAAGTATTCTTACCAAATTTCAGTCAACCTCAGAATAAAATTGCGAACGTTATTGTTTACCAAACCGAAAAACACATTCACTGACAGAAAGACAAACAAAATCCAAATCGAGTCCAGTATTAAAGCCTCTCTTCGCTCTGCCAGTGCTGATGTATTAATGAGGAAGAAACCTCTCTTATAGGGTTGTAAGTGTTTGAGTCTGGTTTTCAGAGGTTCTAACTAAAGCTGGTACATCGGAACGGAAGCAGCCACCGTCCGGTTGTAACTTGTCATTAGGCAATGTAGGAGGAAATGCATCCTGTCCCTAATCGATCCGTGTAAATATGCAAAACTCATTCACCTCCTGGGATTTGGCCGTGATGCTGAATTCGGCAGAATGTGTGGGAAATGTCGGAGGGTTCGATTCCGACACGACATTTGAGTGAACACTTTGCACGGAAACGCTCGACTTGATGACTGCAGGGAAAGATTGGTGTATTCGTCAACCCCGTTCTTTGTTTGTTTGTATAGTCGCCTGCGTCTATAACCCTCAGGATTCGTACATAAAAGACATAACAAATCATTTTCAAGGCTTTTTCAAGGCTTTTTCAAGGCTTTCCAAGACTAGCTTACAACTAATCCAACAAGTTTACTTTGCAGGTGACGTAAGTTGTAATAATAAAATGTTCACTCCTAATTGAGTAAAAGCCCACAAACAGCAAAAGGAAGACATGGAATTTAATTTTCGGCAAATTGTTGCTTGTCTTGGTCACAATATAAAAACAATAAACAAATAAAATTAGCAGGTGAAGCTACAGGTGTTTCTGTTCACACCCGCCATCTTGGAATGACCCAGACCTAGGTCATTCCAAGTTGGCGGGTGTGAACAGACACACCTCTGGCTTCACCTGCTAATTTTATTTGTTTATTGTTTTTATATTGTGACGAAGCCAAGCAATAATTTGCCGAAAATTAAATTCCATGTCTTCCTTTTGCTGTTTGCGGGCTTTTACTCAATTAGGGAGTGAACTTTTTATTATTACATCTTACAACTAATTGCAGGGTTCTTTGCACAGTATACCTATTGTCAAAATTACCTTTTTAATTCCAGTATTTTGTCAGGTGTCACCAACGGACAAGGAGGAAGGAGAAATACAACAGGCAATACAGCAAGCAACTAACAGTCAGTAGAACATTATTTGCTCGTATGCCCCTTCTGACAAAAATTGCTTGCGCTTCGAGGCCCTTCTGTCTCTCTTTTTTTCCAAACAAAGTACACTCGCAAAATTCAAGGCTGCTTCAAGGCTCCGACAATAAAAATTGTAATATTCAAGTTTTTCAATCCTTGAATTTTCGGTTTTCAATTTTTAGGCTTTTCTAGGAATTCAAGGCCGTGTACGAACCTTGTAACGCATACTGACTGTACAGTAAACGATGATGAAGAAAAATGAAACTGCAGTGAGAAGATAAATAAAGAACACCCCCATCGTAGTATCGGGAGCGTGCAGTGAAGAACAGTGTGCGGACCCAGTGATGACGTGTAATTTTTAATGCCCGTCTGTGTATGTACAGAAGATGGTCTAGGAAATTGATATTGTGGACTATAATTTATGAATTTACGGGGAAAAATTAACGACGACCCTTTGATTCCGTTCATTGACAGATAACGTGAGTAAAAAAAAAATCAGGTTTAAACCACGCGCCACGGCTGTTTCCCATGACACGCGTATCACGTGACTGGGCAGGGCCGCACAGATGGCCGAATATCCGCCGCTATTCTCGTTCGTCAGTGGCTGGCTCATGATGACTTCACATTCTAAGATTTTCAAAACTTCGTCACGGGGCAGCGTTTTTTTTTCTAACTTAAAATAAAAATTCATGTTAAGTCAATAAATTTTCCGGAAAAGGTTATTTTTTAAACTTTTTGTATGATTGAAAGACAATGTAGATCCAACTGCGTGGTAAACATTGTGAATATTTGAACGCACCTGAGCTATAATGGTCAGACGGTGTTTTTGATCACAGAACGTACTTATATACTTATTATAACTTTTAAGGTCCATGTTAGACCCATTTTGGAATATGCCTCACCAGTCTGGTCGCCTTACTTACTATATGACATTGAGCTAATAGAGTCTGCGCAGCGACGCTTTACAAATCTGCTTCACGGCCAGTATAATAAATCTTATCAGGAACGCTTAAAAGTTCTAAATCTACGTACAGCCTATTAAATGACTTGGTCCTTACGTACGGTATTTTACAGGATTCGTACGACGTAAACAGTAGCGAATACTTTTGCATTCGAGGTTCTGAAAGAACTAAAGGTCATCCACTAAAGCTTACAGTTGACTTAATTAAGACTGATTGATTTTTTTTTTTGCAATAGAATTGTCAATGTGTGGAACCATTTGCCCTCCGTTATCATTCTGGTACCATCCGTAAACGTTTAAAAAAAGTTATTAAACCAAGTTGACCTCTCGAAGTTTGTCCATGTCTTTGTCTAAAGTGCGAACATCTAACGGTTGTATTTTCAATTTTTTTTTAAATTGTTTTTAAAGAGAGGTAAGGTGTTAGCGATGAAACCTGATCCTTTCTTTGCCTATTGCATTAACAATGAATTTATTATTTTTATTATTATTATTATTATTATTATTATTATTATTATTATTATTATTATTATTATTATTATTATAAAAATACGTACTTACCAGCTTATTATTGGTTATTAAAAATACTATTGAACATTGTATCAATTACGTGAAAAGCTTGGATGCGATAGAGAGAGAGTATGGAAATACATCGTCAATAGCTAAGAGGAGCAAACAGCTTCCCCACTCTCCACTCAACTTCATGTGGCACGCTGAGGAGCATTTCAGCTGGGGAGGGGGGAGTGGGGGTGGGCATGTATCCACATCGCTGTATGATCTTTAAAGCACTTTTAAGTAACGTTGATTCAACTGAACGTCGATTTATCAAAACCTGCGTACTTCCACGTACCCTTGTTCATTGTTTCACCCGCCCCTACTGATCTGTCTGCGGCCTTGCAGTGCTGGAGACACCGGTTCTCATCAGATCCCCGAAGTTAAGCAGCATTGGGCTGGATTGATACTTGGGTGGGTGACCGCCTGGGAATCTGGCTGTTGCAGACGTATGGCCTTAGGGCTTCGGGCAGATGACCAGGAGTGGTTAACGCTCGTTAAACCCTTTTTTTTTACTCATTTGTCCGACAAGCAGTTGCTTCGTGAAGCCAGACTTTTTCCAGGAAATTGCGGATCAGTTACCGCTAATCAAGCTATTAACTACGGGATAAAAACCAAGACGTTTTTATCGATTACAGTCAAAAGTCTAATAAACTGGGCAGCAGCATGCACCAACCCTCGAGAGGACAGGGCAAGGCTTAGTAAAAAGGGCACAATACATTTTGGAGAACTTTTTTTTTACTTGAGACTTTTTTCCCCGCTCGTGGTACCCTTTTGTACCCTTTTCTAGCCATTTTGGTCCCTTGTTACCTGTTTTACGTTTTTTAGACCTTTAGGCCCTTTCTCGGGCACCGCTGCACCAACAAATGCCGACACAAGAACGCCATTTTCTTTTTTATACAAAAAAGCATTTTGCAAAAAGGGCAGGGGTAACGCCCCCCCCCCTCTGTGCACGCCTTGAAACTGCGCAGGTGCAAAGCGGTTAAAACGTAAATCCTGAGACACACTGCGAGCTTTAGAAAAGTTTCAGTGGACCCCCAGCAGAGCGACAAAGCACACTCCGTGGTTAACAACCACTTCTCCAAATCAAAAGAACGCCGTTTCGAATGGTGATCTTTTACTACATGTAACAAAAAATATCCTTCGGTTTCATTCGGGCGATAAAGGGTTAAAAAAAAAACGGCGATTTTTTTTTCTATTTTGTTAACTCCCTCGACTGACTATTGACTCAAGCAGTGCCAAAGATCAAATTCATCATATCCGAATTAGCGACTTGGATTAAAAAAAAAAAATCCCCGTTTAAAGATGGGAGAATCCGAAGTGCCTGACCATAAGGCGGCTATCATTTCCGAGTGATTGTTCGGTCTTGCCTCGGTAATGCTTGATTCAATATCTGAAATTCCTGGACCGCAACTTTTATTGGAAAGTGATCATCTTCCTTTCGTTCACTCTCACTCTCTCCTCCATTCGTTCTCTCTTGGTCGGCACCACGATAGAGGGAATGTGGAAGTACACCAAACCCGCAGATTGTGTGACGGTCAAAGACCCGACAGAAAATGGGTCACTGAAAAATTGAAAGAATGCGCGATGAGATTTCCTAGACTACGTCACCATAAAGAGGCACACATCGAGGCGTCGTATAAAGATGGAAACTCAGAATTATGTCCGGTGTCACTTGCCTAGCATGCCATCCCTCCCTGGCCATCACAAACGTCTATTT
>JAHWFP010123820.1:0-11154 GCA_023313725.1 Lithobius niger | reverse complement strand
ATGAAACAACAGCAGCACAACGCAAAATCATCTACCAAAAATTAGCTAACACTACGCAAGCATTTATTATGGACTTATATCTGGTTGGAAATTACGTGATCGGGATTCAAACCAACGGACTCTCTCGATCACTGCTAAGACGCCGTCCTTGTCATCTGAGTTATTAGTATACCACACCACTCGCACACACTTTAAGCCCGCGTTTCCCAAGGGAGGCGCGAGCTGCTGCCGGCGCCGCACTACAAAGATCAGTGGTGAACTTTTTTTTTTTAATTATGCATCGCAAAAGAAGTCAAGTTTTCTGAGGAAGGCGCAATTTTTGTTTTTATACAGATTTTGTTCTGCAATCTATATAAAATTTTGTATCCATCTGGCATTACTGCCTCATAGTAGTGTTACAAAAATGACATAATAACGGTGGGGGGGGGGGGGGGAGACACCATTGATGCTAGTCCTAGTGGGGAGGATTATTGCAGAAAGGTAGTGAACCGCCGCTTTAAGCGACGCCTGGTTGCGAACGTTCGACCTTGTAAGGCGTGTTATGACGCAAACTATAAGAGATGCCGGAGTCGAACGTCAGCAAGCGGCTGACTTTTAAAATATCCCTACAGTGCCTAGGGTCTTACTTGGGCTGAAACGACATACAAAGTCGAGAGATTTGATGGATGTCCATTCACACCCAATATAGCCGTGTCTGACCGTTTTTGACACAGTGACATTCTGGACCTATGGTAGTACGTTTTGTTTGACTCGTGGGGCTCTGCTTTCCTGCAGTGCTGCGGTGCAGGCGTAGCAGCTAACCATATTCGAATGAGTTTTTAAAGTGTCCGCGGCCTGTCTTGAGTTCTCCCCCGAACGAACACAGACAATCGATTGTATGTTTTCGGTAGCAGAGTGCCCTGTTGATATCCAAGATGGTTACAAAAACAATGGCGGCCGTCGATTAAAGCCGTCCCCTCCAGGAAGACGTAGCCGCTCATAAAACACCGCAGGACTCAAGATACGCTGCGCACACAATACGAATCAGTAAACAGTTCATACAAATGCAAAAGGCATTAAGTTACAAATTTGACTTTAGGAAGCGTGGAAACGCATAAGGTTAGCATATTGGCGGAATTTGTTGGTATTGTCTTCACAACACGGATACACAAAGAAGAGATCTTGTGCGACAAATTTGTTATCTGGCATCACTGACTGGAAAAAGAATCTTGACAAAGGCATTCCGACTGACATTGTCTACACCGATTTCGTAGATGCGTTTGGTAGTGTGCCACATGACGTACTACTTCTTAAACTTAAAAATTCAGGAATAAATATGGATTTGTTCAGTTGGATTTGTGACTACTTGAAGGGTCGCCGTCACAGAGCCGTTATTGGGGCAGAGTCAAGTTACTGGGCGGAAAACCATTGTGGCACACAGCGGATGGCTATTCAACTTATTTATTAGTGACATGACTAAGTTTATTTATTCAATTGCCTTGTTATAATGCAGATGATCTTAAAGTTTATAACAGATTTGATTCACTTGAAAGTTGCGAGCAGCTTCAAGTTGACCTTGATCGGTTAGATAAATGGGCAGCTGACAACAAAATGAACTTTCACCCAGAGAAATGTGTTATTTTACGTATTGGCAAACGCAAGGCTGTTGATTTTCACTATTACTTGTCTAGTCATCAGTTGCAAGAACACACCGTTGTGAAAGATTTGGGCATCCTTGTGGACAACCAACTTAAGTTCCATAATCAGGTGCAACAAGTTGTGAATGATGCTCGGAAAACGTTTTTAATTCTAAAGTCAATGTTCAAATCGTGGACACTTACGAATACAAGAAGATTGTATATGACGTTTATCCGACCAAAACTTGAATACTGTGTACACGCCTGGTCACCCCATTACAATGGTGATATTTACAGTTTGGAACAAGTTCAGAGAGCCGTTACCAGGCACTGTTCTTCGCTGAAGAAGAACGTTTGAAAAGACTTGACCTGACAACCCTTGTTGATAGGCGTTTAAGAGATAACCTTATCAAGACCCGTCAAATTCTGTCTGGCGAAATGATTTTGCCTGTCAACCAGTTTTTTCAACGTTCGACTGTCATACAAACCAGAGGACACAGCATGAAGTTGACGAAACCACGAATCCGCATCATTGTCGGCCAGTCTTGTTTCACTGTGAGAGCCATTAATTCTTGGAACGCACTCCCAGACAGTGTTGTGACTGCACCTTCAACCAGCAGTTTGAAAAGACAATATGATCTGACTCAGTGTTAAAGTGTTTTTGTCGCATGTTTTGTTGTGAACCGGTTACATAAGCTTGCTTTCTTCCGGTATGAATTTAATTTAATTTAATTTAATTTAATTTAATTTAATTTAATTTAATTTAATTTAATTTAATTTAATTTAATTTAATTTAATTTAAATTAATTTAATTTAATTGAACCAATAAATACGTAACAAATATGGTAGGACAATTGTAGCAAGCAGATATTACTTGTTATTTTTCTTTTCACCGTCAGTTCAAGTAGTATCTTGCGAATGTCCCTTATACACCAAAGAACATACAAGATCAACCGAACAAAAATCGGCTTCACCATTTTGGGGGAAAAATGACATTAGAGCACGTATCCCCATGGGACCTAGACCTGTGAAAGTATACAAACAAAAAACGCATTAGAGTTCATCAGAACGGAACGAACTATAATTTGTACTCCAATTCCAGGAACAAGGTTCGTGTAGTAAGCGTGCAGGCCGAATAAACCGTACATCGAGTCCACACCCACTGTTTCATAAGGAAATCAAACTGTAAAATTTCACGTATAAAAATTCGTAGCGGCCGTATTTACCCCTTTCAGCGTGAGGGGAGAGTGGTATCTAGTCCTTATGCCACAACAAAATGATTACGTAGGGGAAGAGCATTTGGAAGAAAGGGTCTTTTGTGCGGGGAAATTATGAGCGAGGATTATCCGCTGGCTCGCTTCCGCCAGTAAGAAAAAAAAAAGAAAACCAGGCTGGGCTGGCTCGGAATTAAGCGGAATGCGCGCGCTGGCCCAAGCCGAAATCACTAGTGTGAAATGGTGAGACGAGATGGTGACCAGCGCGAGACGAGTTTAGTAGTGTAAAATTAGTATTATTCTTCGTATATACCGGCAGTGAGTTTCTGGCAGTTCTTCATGATGAGTGGGACTGTAAGACGTTTATCTTTCCCGCACGAAGGGAGGTCCCCCCCCCCCCCTCCCTCAGTACAGCGCATTGGCAGAGTAACCGCTGCCAGTGTGTGCTCGATGTATGGTTCATTCTGGTAAGTCCGCTCGTAACATATGCGCTCTTACCAGGGAGTCTGATATACGGATTGTTTACAATTTGTAAATTGACAAAAAACAAGCCTGAATTCTTCTTTTTTAAAACATGATATATCCCAACCTACACGAACTTACGGAGCGATTAAAACGTCATCTAAAACTAACTTAAATTTCGTAAATCTTAGGAAAAATTTTAAAGATCAATCACTTTTTTTTTCACTTACCTATTATAATCCCTTTGTATTTTTACTTTTTTCATTTCTTCACCTCCCTCTTCCCACATCCTTTTTTTTCATTCGCTTTGAATTTTCTTCTTTTATTCAGTGTGCGAGTTATGATTTTTTATTTTTTTTTGGTAGGTCATCTTTTGTGACTTGATTTGTTACTTTTGCCTCTTTACTCAGAAGCTTCAAATAAATAAATAAAACGAAAAGATAAGTTAAACTACAGAGTTTATTTCACTGGATTTCTACACGTTTATAGGTTTTTTTTTAACGTAGGTATCGTCTTTTCTTATGCTTTTTTGGCTTTCATCCACTTCATTTTGCTTTAATCCTCATGGTAATAATTTCGGCAATATAACAATGGACAAAAGCAAAATGAAAGTGGAAGAAAGCGGCCCCCCCTCCCCCCCAAAAGGACTAAAACATCGTAAAAAACTTGCATGCTGAAGTTGAACACAATTTTTATAATGTATTTCATTATTTTAAACTGCTATATATATATATATATATATATATATATATATATATATATATATATATATGTATACTAGCTGTTAATCTTTTTAACGCCTATATATACAGATTGCTTTAATATTTGTGAAAATTATATCAGCGATCTGGGGACGTTCAGGTTGCCTGTTCGAATCCGGTTCACGCCGCTCGGACGAAACGTAAGTGCATAAAGGTGGCTTACAGTACACTAGGTTATTTCTAGTGTACTAGCTTACAGCGCGTCTATACCATGCGCAATGGCTGTTTGCCGTGACGTCACCATGAGTTAGCCAATGACGAACGAGAACAACGGCTGTTTGGCCATCTGATTGGACTAGCCCTGTCACGTGATGTGCACGTCACAGCAAACAGCCATGGTGCGTGGTATAAATACCGATGAATTTATTTTATAACGCCACACAAATAAATGACGTTGCTCTCTTTTTCTGGGTCTTGGCTTACTGCCCCCCCCCCCCCAGCCCCTCCAGCCCACTCCACATTCCATCTGTAGAATTTAGTTTGCATGCCTACATTCTGATATTACTTAGCCGCCTTTTTTTTCCCGGTCTTCACTAATTACGATAAAGCCATTTCGATATACCTACTACGACCATCACCGCTTCATTCTTCCCCCAACATCGGTTCCCTTCCTGCGGCATCGTATCTTTTCTCGATTTGCTACGACGCACCTTTGCTGTGCTGTGCTTCTGCCCCAATTACGTGTCCATCCTTCCCTCCTCTCCCCTAAATGAAACGTACATAAATTCTTCGTTCTCTTCCTCTCCCCGTCCCCTGCATACGCCGCACTGTTACCTCCCCCCCCCAACGTGATTCACTTCTCGCATGGCATCCTGGGAGCGTTACGCAGCCAGCAAACAAGCAAGCGATTCGCCTCTTCTTATGATGTATGATTTTTCGCTTTTAGACGTGTTTTCCGTTTTCCTTTATCCTATTTAAATGTACACGAACTGAAAAAAGTTTAAGA
Source organism: Lithobius niger (assembly GCA_023313725.1). Taxonomy (NCBI): domain Eukaryota; kingdom Metazoa; phylum Arthropoda; class Chilopoda; order Lithobiomorpha; family Lithobiidae; genus Lithobius; species Lithobius niger. Next base: position 6,155 of record JAHWFP010123820.1, on the reverse strand, counting down.
AACTTAATTTCAGGAGAAAAGCACGCATTTCTACTTAAAATAATCCTTGTTCTTTGGTCTGTGGAAGTAAAAACTTAAAGTAAATATTTACCAGCAGTGTTAGTCCTGCATTTACTTCTCACTATTTTTTTTTACGTCCTCATCAAGTCCTCATTTTTAATGCTCATCAAGTATGCACAAAGAAGCTTAGTTGTCCAAACCGTCGAAATCTGGACTCCGTAAAAAAAAACAGCTTTACTAAGTTAATATGACAAAACGTGTTTAAAATAAACACAAGATTGCATTTTAAGTAAGAAACTCCGCTTTGCTGAAAGATAAATAAAATAATCTGCTGTCATATGGAATGTCTAGACAAAAAGGGAAAAAAAATCACTTCAAGTTCAAATAAAAGTATGTAAACAAAACCATTCACATACTTGCGTCCGAAAAACAAACTAGACATTGCAATAAAAAATCCTCTGCAGCTGTTATTGACATTTTAAAGCGATAAAACAAACATGCTGAAATGGTTTTTTTTTCTGTTTCCAGCGTTGCTGTTTTCCCCAATTTTAAATTAAAAAAAAAAGTTCGTTTTTCGCCTTCTTGGCTCCAGAAGAGTTTTGAATTGAAAATAAATGCGGTAAAATGGTTTTAAGAAAGCTTAAAGTTAAACGCTTAAACGCTTAAAGTTAAACGCGAAAAATGAAGAAATAGTTGAATTTGCAAGGTAAGAAATTACGACCGAGCTAAGTGAAAGGGTTGTCACGATCGTCCAAAGTTTTCCCCCTGAAACGTAAGACGCCTTTACCAAGCATAAGAAGGAGTTACTTTTTATTTTCGGCCTAAAAAAACCCCTACAGTTTGACCTCGGTCACAAAAAACACAAGAGTCACCAAAAAGTGAGCATGATTAGCTAATCTAGAATATTCAAATAAAAGTCAATTTATTACGTTACTGGATTGTAGCGCGTCGCTTGGCTACAGACTCTAAGAAGCCTCATCGTAGAACAATCCGTTTTATTCGTAATCACTACTATAATCGCTGGAACTCGCGCTGAACGTCTTTATTGTTAGCGTATCTCACATTCTCAGTCATTATTTTTGTACCACTAGGTTGTCCAGAGCGATCTGAGCAGCATTTCAGTTTCAGCTATCCCCATCAACTTCCGGTAATGGCTGACGCTTTTACCTCGATGCTAAAACGCTTCTCATGTCGCTGTGGACAATGTAGTGGCGCAAATAATGAATTCGAATGTGAGACAAGTTGTCAATAAACACGTGCAGCGCTAGTTCCATTGATGACAATAGCGTGCAAGCGTAAAATTTAACAACGCCCAATTTTTCTACGATAAGGCTTCTGGTTAGTTTCATCCCTTTCATTATATATAAAGCATCGTACCCGGCTTCGCCCGGGGATTTGTTTGACCCGTGGTTGTTTCCCAGTATTTGCTCGGTGCTGCGTGATCGTTCACTGCAATAGTACATTTTTCTTTGTGTAACACTTCCCCTTTCCGTCAAATAGTGGGTGAAACAAGCACTGCCCCACGAACTGTCATTCCCCGTTCAGGCTCCTCCCCACTCCCAGTAGCGTGCGAAAAATAACTGTCCTTCGTACATGGCGTAATTTAAGACATGCCTTTGCGATGACCGCGCAGAGCAAATTGTTAGTCGAGGCAACAATGTGCCAATTTCAACTTCTTTTCAGGGCAACAACGTCCCAGTTTGAACTTCAAGCCAAAGAATTGACACACTCGCACGTTTTCATTGTTCCCCTTCCGGGGGTCGTCGTTGCGGTTGCTTCATTTCTGCTATGAGACTTAGGTTTATAATGTAAGAAGAGTCTGCCTCCACGCGATGTGCTACGACGGACAGCAAGCCCCAGTGGTGGCGCCATATTGTAAAATAAGGTATGCAATATGAAGGCTTCGTAGAAAGCTTCTGTAACTGATCGGTATTTTTTCACGTTGTTAAGTAATTCAATTAAGTAATTGAAACGTTCACGTTTATTTAATATTTTAGGATAATAATGCTCATTCTTTGTCGTAATATTATGTTTAAGCTGACCGATATTGGGCGAAAGTATCGGTGTTTCTTTTTAGGTCGAAAAGCAAACAGTTATATTTTTCATGCATAGTCCGGGAGACTTGCCAGTCAGTGGGAAAATTCTGGATGATTCTTCCTCCTTGTAAAAACTAATAATGAACTACGGATTTCACGGTCGTATAACTAGTTATTGGAGCATTTTTAACATACACAAAACTGAATTTCACTTCTGAGCTAACTGCGGAAAATTCGCTTAAAACCTGTTTCAAAGCACGTCAGTCGCTAGGTGGAGCGCTTGTACAATTACCTGCTTTAAAATGCTGAAATACGTAAGAATCTTCAAGAAATAAAAAACTAAATTGTAAAATTGTAAAAACGCATTGTGTTCTTTAATGAGAGTGTGTACGCAAGTATTTTAACCTTCAACATCAACAGATTCGGTTTCGTTGGGTAAAAATAGGACAGTTAAAGTACAACGCAGAGTTGGATAGGGCGAGTTAATTTACGGATTAGTTTTGAGACTAATCATTGGGCTATAGGACTCGTAACGTTTTATTGCCCACTTTTTGGCTCTCAGCCCTTTTCTAACAATGAAACGATGCCAGAGCTGAATTCGAGTGCCAGAGCTGCCAAGGTTTTTTTTCTATTCACGTCGCACACGTAGGCTATATTTTATCATATCAAAAACCAAAACTGGTAAAACGGGCCGCCAAGTTCCGAATAGTTCGGCCCTTCAAAGGAGTGATATCAACACACCAAAACATTCGCCAAGTTAATCGCACCGCTTAATAGTTCGAAGGTTAAATGACAACAAGAACATCGCTACTTTTGGTAGCAATGTTCAAGTTTTCATTTAACGTCCAAAGTATTATTCGGTGCGATTAACTTGGCGAATGTTTTGGTGTGTTGATATCACGCCATTGAAGGGCCGAACCATTCGGAACATGGCGGCCCCTTTTACCAGTTTTGGTTTTTGATGTGATATCAGTCCTTTTTTTAAAATGGTGTATTAGACTCAACTCCACTACCGTGCAGATGTGTAATAAAGTGGCACGTCAACAAGAAATCGGTTTTCCACAGTTTGGTAATACCTTTTGCCTATAGCCGCACCATTCTCAACTTGGTCATCTCTTTATAGGTTTTTGGTTTGGTTTTAATTTTGTTGTAATTTGTTTTATTTCGTTAGTCTTGGTGTGTTGATATCACTCCTTTGAAGGGCCGAACCACTCTCAACTTGATGGCCTCTTCACCAGTTTTTGGCTTTGTTTATTTTGCTTTGTTTTAGAGTTGGTTTATTTTTCGTGAATTGGACGTGAATACAATTTCTTTGGCAACGTTGTTTAGATTTACCGTGCTACACTAGTGTATGTCTAGGCATGCACGTCAGTATACACGTTGTCATTGCCCGAACTTTGGCCGTTCCATGAGAGAGGATGCCGACAATGCTAACAAAGGCTATAACAATATTTTCGTACTTACGTGCCCTCCCACGTCATCCTCGTTACGCCCCCAGGCTTCAAACCATAAAAGGTATGCATTTCGTATTGTACTGCACCCATTCATCCAATTTCGTAGCTGGAAGCCTTCCCGTTATCTCGGTATCGATGAATAATTAACATGGGGATGAGCGGACTAGCTAGCTAGCTGGTAACTAGTAACACATTTTCAACGTTATTGAGGGTCTGATTTTGCATTGAAAGCAGCTTAGCTGGCATTCCTACACGAGTTAATTTTTGTCAGGTGGGTCATTGCTCTCGATTTTAACACAATTCAAGCTTTTGTACGTACCGCATTATTATTTTTCCCCAAGTACCAACTATGCTTCAAGATATAAGACACTGACACTATGGCGTCGCGATACAATGGTTTACAACCTCGACAATTAAATTGATGTAAATGTTTATTGTGATGTTTGTTGCCTAACTTGGGGCGACACACTAGCGTGTGTCTAGATAGTGAACGAACAATAAACACCTCTATAAACACTAATATTACATGAAATTAAATGCCTGCCATTGCAGAAACTATCGACGTACAAAGTCTGTTTTGTTGACACTGTTAATGAGGCTAACAGTATTGTAGAGCAGCTCCTACCTCTTCCGCTGATAAAGAGACAAACCGAACATTTAGACGTTTCCACCGTGTTGTTCGCAAGACAAAGTGCTACTGCCGTCGTTTTATTTTACTATATTTATTTCATAGGACGTTAGCCTTTCGCAGGCCATTTGTACACCATCGCTTAACAATCCATAGGCGATCGAATTAATTTTTCCAGCAACGAAACAGTTACAAAGAAAAATGGAACGCACAACAACAATACCCAAGCGCGAGCACAGTGAAACGGGCAGAGAGCCGAAAAGCGGACCATAAATAGGTTATCGTTCGCTTTCCGAGTGCCAAGAGGCAAACAACACCCTCGACATTGTTAGCTCTTGGCACTCGGAAAGCAAGCAATAACCTAGTACATGTAGTAGTACAGTACATAGATATCACTAGTAAATGTGCTTTTATTTGCATTAGACCATCGCGGTGAGAGAGCTCTGCCTGCTTGCTGGAGGTTTGCGGATCTGGTCGAACCGCTGGAAAGGGGGCCTTGGTAAAGTCCCCGCCATGCTCCCTCAGTGGCTATGGGTACTATTCTGGCAAATTCTGAACAATATTTCGTCTCCTACGATGATCGTAGGTTTTCCGGATCGAATCCCCGGGTTGGCACCTCCTTTTACCAGATGTTTCTTCTTCTCTAAACAGTCTGGTAATGTTTAAAATTGAGCCGGTTACTTACAGAGTTCGAAGTCTAACTGACTGAAAGACAATTAATTGACTATCAGTTGTCAGCAGTGAGCAAAGGTTTTGTTAGGTATTTAATGCCATTCTTAGTTCGTTGGCCACTTCCCATTCCCACAGAGACTCTATCATGTGGCAATGTTGCGCATGAATATTTAAGGTACGCCCGTAGTCCATAAATTACAACGTTTTCAAACAGATTTATATTACACAACTTGTAATACAAACATCTTCACTACCATTAAAAATATATATAAATATACATATCCCAGCTTTGCGTCTCTGAGTTTTCCGCTGATATTCTGAACTTTCCAGCCCAGTGCCCCGTTCAGCTGCGCAATTAACGTACGTTAATATATGTCTTAAATTAATCTATCCATGGGTTTCTGAAAATTGTGCGTGTGTGTGAGAAGGGGGAGCTCAGTTTTACTAATGCACCTACACCTGCTTGGAAACAAAGTAATTGGGCTTAAATCTACTACAACGAATCGGTCTTTAACTACAAAAATAAGCAAAACTAAACGTCTTTTATGGGGAAAAAAAGTCGAGACATACCACGACTTTCGAGACAAGATCGAGAAATAGTCACCAAGCTCGAGACGATCATGATTGAAAATGTAGGACAAAATAGTTATTTCTCATATTGTCTTGTCTCGACATTATCACGAGTGTGGATGGTCATGCAGGAAGTCCAAAACCAGTCGGCCATAGTTTCTTGAATTTTATTTTACTGCACATGTCGATTAAAATAGGTTGTGCAATATATGTGCATGTTCCTTTCAGTTTCGTTTATTTAAGGCATGTTGTTTTGGTTTACCGCTTTTCTGCCTGTATCGACATGATACAAGATTAAATATTCAACAACGTTTCATAATTCATTTTGCGATGCGCTTGTTCGTTATTTAAAGTTTGTTGTTTTAGTTTGCTTCTTTCCTTCCGCTGTGGTCTACGCTGCAAGATTAAAGACTCAACGTTTCTTAATCAGTTTTACGGGAGCGCCTGTTTCTGTTTATTTTTAAATAAAGTCCACACAGTGCCGGATGACTACACGGATTATTAAGAAACTTTTTCTTCGAAGTTTTCTTTCCCCAACCTGTACCAAGCAAGATGCTGATTATAGCAGGAGCGACATAAAGGAGAGCTTGTAATAGCTCGAAGGAGTGTCCACGATTACAGTAAAAATAAAGTCAACTAGGACACGAGTAAAACAATAAAACACGACGTTTTGGGGACGTTATCAAATGTGGCTTCGTACAAAACAAGAATCATGTTATGGCAGACATTCCTAATACAAAATTTTTTTTAAATTGAACGACAACCATTGCTGCGCGAAACGTACATACAATAGGA
>JAHWFP010123818.1:10843-22525 GCA_023313725.1 Lithobius niger | reverse complement strand
GTTTTGAATTTGGAAGTTCGTTGGGTTTGGAAGGATTGTGAGTGTGGGTGCCGGTGGCTTAACTGCCTGACGAAGACAACTAGTATAGGTTGTTGAAAATTCTCAAGTTTCGAGGGAAAAACCTTTGAAGATCTTCGACTTTTGGGTTTGCGTGATCAAACTGTGAGTATAAGACCTGAGAGGTCTTGAATCACTGGCAATTCAGCACGAATTGGGAGAAAGGAGGCCCCTTATGAATTTGCAAGGCCCCTCATTTAAGTTTCTTATCAGTCAGGAGTTGGGTGATCAACTCACTCAAAGATGGCATGAAGCACAGAAAAATCAAAAACGGCACGAAAAACGAGCGATGAGAGAACTACCCTCCAAGTACAGCAGGCTACGACGACCGCCGGATGTGAATAGTGAACGCGAGGTGACTGTTTTGACGTGACTGCGGCAGTTATGTAAATAGAACTCGCACGAGGAGAGCTTGATGATGACAGGAGGACTAAAACAGCACACCTAGTTTCAGTCAAATCTGCCTGTCGAAAATTCGCTTTTAGCGCATTTCACAATACTGAGAAGTATTTTGTAAACTTTTGGATTTGGGCGTCATTGAAGAAGTATTTTATCTAATATAATTCACGGTTAAAATAAATTTCTAACCATCACAAACCTACGAAACTGACAATGCGATTCACGGTCGGAAAACTAATATTTTTGTTTACGTTTTTTTTACGCTTAGATTTCAAAGTAAAGGGTATTTCCCTTTCCAACATCCTTGCAAATTTTCAACAGTCAGGTTTTTCTGGAGAGGGGCTCAGAATGGCTCAGGTGGGGCTGAGTCCCTCCAACTCCAGAAAAACCTGACTGTCAAAAATTTAGAAGGGTATTGGAATGGTAAATATCCTTAATTTGAAATCTAAGCGTAGAAAAACGTAAACATGAACTCGAATTTTCAAAGTTGGCATCGTTTTCTGTTCTTCCTGTTCTTCCAAGCCAGAATGCCATTGTTATTAACAACAATAATAAACTGCTTGCGAGCCAAACAAGCTTTATCTGACTACCTCGCTGTGTAACTATGACTTAATATTTGGCTTTGTCACACCGGTATGTCAGAAAAAAGTGACATTTTTGCTGGATTTTCGAGGAACTGATTGCAAACCCACCACCAGAAAGTTTTAAAAATTTGAATTAAAAAAATTTCATCTCTTTTTTTAAAGTTGAACAATGAGAAAGATGCTTCAAAACTACTTCAAATTATTGCTGTAAATCACAAGTCTAGCTGGACATCTAGAATTGTTCAGGTTTAGTTAAACAAAGTAAATTTCGCACACAAAGCTAGCGAGGATAACCTTTTATCGATAAAAATAGTGCCGATCCATGAGTTTGAGATTCTTTTTTCTCCTTCAAAACTTGTGCCACTTCTGTCTTCCCCTCTCTGCCTCCTCGCACTTGTTTACCACTGTTTGTTTGTGGTGGTGGCTTCCGGGCTGTCCTGCTAAAAGATGACTGGTACTGGTGGGTGCTTAGGTTCCCGGTGGCTATTGGAGAGATTTTATCGCTTTTTGTCTGGTCTGTTTCTAAGTATTTAATGTGGTGCAGAAGTGGAGAGTGGTTGTTCGGCTTCTTGGACGGCGGAGACTGCGAGACGGAGTCTCGACACATGGTAATGATGGGTGCAGTTTTGGTTTCTGTGCTTGTAGCATACTTAAGGGTAGTGGTTTTTTGTGCTGTTGATATAGAGTATGTCTCGGAAGTCCAGTCCGGTCCACTGAAAATAGATTGCTGTATCGGATGATGGTTCCCAAACATACGTTGGAGGTCATTTTCGTGGTCATCCAAAATATATCTCCTAAACAATTCAAGATACGGGCATAAAGTAGAAGGTTGTTTGGGATTATAACACAAGTCCAACAAAGGAACCATAACTGAAATTATACCGAAGATATGGGCAAAACAACTTGGACACTGCAGGGGACCAGCCAAGGAACAGTGATAAGCCTAGAAAAGTGTCCAAACAATGTTATTTCATAGACTTAAATAGGTTTAAAGGTGTTTTGAAGCAAAGATTATGCAGAAAACAATCCATCCAGCAAGCATGAAACAAACGGAGGCTCACTGAAAATAGATATCTAGAAGGTGTACCATAACCAGAACACCAATCAATGGGCGGGAAAGCACACGCACTTTCTTCACTAATGAATGCAAGTTTCCTTCATTACGTTGCAGTGATAACACATATACGATAATACAGTACAACAAAAATAGATGTAAGCAAATTAACAGAAAATAACCACAAAACCCTTTAAACCCTATGTAGCGGTTGATTTATTGTGGTTCTGCACCTAGTGGTGCTCTTTACTAGTAGCTGCTCGTGACGTGCTCTAAAGATACAAAATACAGTAATAGCATTTTATCAGCTAGTGCAGTAGAATGGTAATGCCATTAAATTTGCAACTTATTACAGCTCCAGCCTCCTAAGTTAAGAAACGACAATTAAAACGTTTTTGTTCCTTAATTGATTCTTTCTGATTGTTCAATTTGAACATTTACATTTGTATTGGATTTTCAAAATTCAATTTTTTTATTGGAGAATGGTAATCACATCGAACTTATGGAAGTTTCCTACATACGTACCTAAATAAGTGCCCAAAGTTTGCGGAGCTTTTTAATTTATTTTTCATTTGCACTGGCAGTTTCTTTGATCCATTAAAGGAAAGCTATTTAGACTTCTCAAACCACCCCGTTGTGGGCACCAAACTTCAATGGGAGGGGGAGGGGTGGGGGGGGGCAAAACCCCCCGAAGCCCCCCCCCCCCTCCTTTTTCTTCGACCCTGCTTGATTGTCAGTTCTTCAGTACACAATACATGTGATGATGCGATAAGTGATTACTTATCGCTGCACCAGGTTGGCTCCCTTGCAATGTCCAAGTTGTTTTACCTATATATTCCATGTTTACGGCATAATTTTAGTTCCGTTTCCTTTGTTGGACTTGTGTTATAATTGGGGATGGACCGAGTCCGGATATATCCGGATCCGGTGCCGAATAATGCAGTATCCGGCAATTTTTTTAACCAACTTCATTTTTTCTTTTCTCCTTAATAAAATCAATAAGCGGTCTACGAGTACAAAAAATTGTCGACGAATTGCATTATGCTATTTATTATTGTAGAAAAATATAGGCTGCTTGGGACCACCGTATTACGTTTTTATAATTTAAAGAAATTGCGAAGTTCAATAAGTAAATGCGCTTACGAAAATATTCAACTTGCAGTACCCAGGAGACCTTGAAATGATAACATCCACGGGTTATTCTTCCATTACAGCATCGTTTACTGCTTCCGAAATATTTTTAAAATTTTTTTACTAATGTAGAAGCTCTTTAAAGTTGTCCAATAATCACCATCGTTGTAAGGTGTGTGTCCGATACGTATGGATCGACTGAGTCCGGATAGATCCGGATCCGGTAATTATTTTAAACCGGAACCTACACAAATAATTAACCTTATTTTTTTCTTTGCTTCTTAGTAAAATAACTAAGTGGTCTACGGGTAATAAAAATTTGCAGACGAAATAATTATATTATAACAAAAATATGAACTGGATAATACGAAACGAAGATGCTTAAAAACTCAAAACCTTTTATCGGGGAGCACAAATCTAGCGCTATTACTCAAGTTGTACCGAAAGTTGGCTCATTCCTCTGCGAAAGAATCGTAATTTTTAAAAAGTTTATTTCCACAAAGTCAGCTTTAATTCACTAGTTTTTTTTCTGATCTATCTAAATTACCTTGGCTAACCGCAAAATAAAAACATCAGCCGCATAGATTAGGTGTAACAGGCATTGTTTTGTTTTTCCTATCGCACGTGGTGAGTGAGTTAGGCCTAACGCACGAAGCTGCAAACGTTAAAATTTTCACCTTTGAATCTTTTAATTTCTGAAAAAAATCCAAGTATTTACTTCACTGGGTAAAATGTTGAGTGCCTTTGAAGTATCCAAAATTCATTTTGTTGGAGAATTTGCTCCCTTAATTAGTTTTTAGACTTGGTAAACATTGCCTGTCAAATCAGCAGTAGCAAAACGTTAGAGCACAGATTAAAGAACTCCTCGTGACTCAGCCAGCTCTTCAATAAAGGTGCCTCGTTTCAGCAACGCGTAGGGGTGATGACGTAACACCTCGCACTTTATTCGCCAGATGTCACTAGCATAGTGAAATTGAAACGCCGAAAAGAAGCTTAAATAAATAAGAAATCAGAAGGTAAAGCGTTAAACTATGAAAAAGTCAGCCTTTACAATTGTCTTTATTGGAACACACTATAGTCTTGAGAAAGAAAAAAAAAACAACTTTCGCTACTCGGACTTGAACTCTGTCATTAACGTAGCTTGTTTGATTTGTCCTGTAAACGTGCCGACGCAGTTGCTCGCGGTCCCTCGCGGTGGAGAATAAAAAAGGTTATTTCTAATCGTCGGTAGAAAATGTATACTACCTGTAAATTAAATTGCATTCAGTTCCTGAGTGCTCTTTATGACTTTAGGTTTTTCGCTCTCCTGATCCGGCCAGTGCGCAACCCCACTGCGCATGCGTCACCATGCGCAGTCCTCCTATAAAAGCAGACAGCTCGCCCCTGGCGGCCATCTCTTTTTCTCAAACTCTCGTCGCAGACGTCGCCTGAAGCTCTCCTCTCCACTCTCCGTTCGCCGTTCGTCGTTTGCAGTCCGTTCGTCGTCCGCATACCATTGCGTGGAACTTCGAAGCCGCCTGCTGCCGTTTGTTCTGCTGCCTGCCTCCCTTCAACCGCCCGTTTGCCGTTCGCCTAACGCAGGCCCGTTCGTCGTTCGCACACTTGTCTGAACTCCTACTCCACCTGCTGCGGTCGCCGTGTGCTGCCCGTTCGTCTTCAACTTCACACTCGTCGTTCGTCGTTCCCGTTCGTCGTTCGCATGTCATCAAGCCACAAGCTACAACGCCATCTTCCTTGCCGTTCGTCGTTCGCCTGTCATTAAGCCACAAGCTACGACGCCATCTTCCTTCCCGTTCGTCGTTCCCGTTCGTCGTTTGCCTGTCATCAAGCCACAAGCTACGACGCCATCCTCCTTCCTGTTCGTCATTCGCATGTCATAAAGCCACAAGCTACGACGCCATCTTCCTTGCCATTCGTCGTTCGCCCTAGCTGCTCGTCACTCGCTGCTCCTTCGTCGATCACCGTGACCGTTCGCCGCCCGCTTTTTCCGTCATTGTAACTTTCACCGGTGTACTATGGATTCTTCACCGTCAAGTCCACTGCCACTGGATCCCAGTATCGTAGTGCTGCCGTCTCCACCTCGACCCACAGCCAAATTAACCACGCAAGGTCATTCTGCTTCGCCATTACCTTGCGCCCAGAAGGCTCCATCAACCTCGGCATCTCTCGTACCACCACGATGTCCAACCCCTCGATTTATCATCAGCTTCGCATCTCAGACCAGCAACAGAACCCTTGTCCACGCAGGAAATTCATCGTCTCATGAACCGTGCCATCAGGGAATTTTCCTACAAGAACTGCCATTCTGCACCTACAGTGAAACCTCCTTCAAAGGCCACTTCGTACGTCCACGAATGGGTTGCATCCTCTGCCGTTGGCGCTCGCAAACAGAAGCAGCCTTCTGCCCAGCCACCTTCAAAGAAACATCGCCCTAACATTTCCACGGCTGACCTTCAGCAACTTTTATCCAACGTCTTCACCACTGAAGACGACCTTGACTCAGCCTCCACGTTGGGCCAGCAACCCCCGCATCGAATCAACTTTGCACAACCGCCACTCGACCCTTACGAAGATTTCCTTCAAGCCGACGACGACCCGACCGCCATCCCTCTGTTTGACCTTCTCAAGGCAGTCGAAGCCATCATCCCTGATGACTACCTCTACAAACCCGACACTGCCACCCCCAAGCCGAAGAATAGGGGTCTTTTGACGGGATTCGGCTATGGCCTCCGAAACAAGAACAAACGTGAGAAAGCGAAGATTGGTCAATCCACCGCCTTGCTCACAACGCTCCTTTGAACTGGAGGCTCCCTCCTAGGCAAAGGCGGCCATCTTAAACTCATCGTCTCCTACGCAAAGGCGACCCTCTTGAACTCGGCCAGGACCCACCACCTTCTCGTCCAGGACGTGAATCCTGGTTCTTCAGAGCACCCTGCGACGGCGCTGCCAACCCGCGCCAGTTTGAAACTTACCAACAGTCTGAATTTCTTTCGACCGAAGCAAAGATGGACTTCGGCACTGCCCTCTACATTCCCCGTCGCACCTAGGTTCCTACAGCCGTGCTCCGCGAAAACAACAAGATACTTCGCTTAGGCCTTCGCGCCAACTTCCAAGCCGACGTCCTCGGCACGGCTACAACGCACTTTGTGAGAGACTCATTCGTAAAACCAGTCAAAAGAACGTCAAGTACCTTCATTTTCTCATATCTGAACTATTCAAGAAAATATCCTTTGCTTCATATCACTCGTTTAACTGGTTCACCAAGGCGCTGTTCAACTCCACCCTCCTGCTAAGGGACATCGCCTTAAGTACCACGACCAATCTGAACACATCCACCAAACACGTCCTCCGCAACCAACCTCTTCACGAGATGGACACTCTTCAGAGGCCGCATCCCAACCTTCGCTCCTCACTTAAACATCTCTCGCAAGCCTAAGAAAGTGTTCAAGCCTTCAAACAACCAACCATTTCGGAAACCATTTCAAGATCACGCCTCTGACTCCAGGCCAGCGCCTCTACACCACGCGACCAATAACCAAACATCCCGGGATAAGAGGAAACCATCTCCCCGTCAAGATCAGTCCTTTCGAGGGAACAACCACAACAACCCACGCAATTACAACAAGATCAGAAGGAGCTCCACCCCTGACAATCGCAGCAAGTACTCCTCCGCCTCCAGCCGTAAATCCTTTCGTCGCAATCCTTTCGTCCCCATGCTCTCCCCGTAGGCGGCAGAATCAGTCACTTCAAAACAGCATGGCATCAGATAACAAACGACAAAACAATCCTTTCGATCGTATCCCATGGCTTTCAACCATCCTTTAACTCAAAACCACCCATGGCATTCACCCCTCTTTGAGAGCTCACAACCAAGACCTCACACGCTCTCTCCATAGAAGTGTCCGCCTCTGCCCCAACCATTCAAAACCTGGCTTCTACAGCTCCATCTTCCTGAGACCGAAGAAATCCGGTGGGGAGAGAATGATTTTCAACCTGAAACCGCTAAATTGCTACATGAACAACAACCACTTCAAAATGGAGACCCTGCAGTCCATTCGCCTCTCCCTCAAACCTCAAGAATGGACAATCTCGATCGATCTCGAAAATGCATACCTGCATATCCCCCTACACAAGTACCTCCACTACTTCAGCTTCATCTACCAGGGGAAGGTCTTCGAATTCCAAACCCTTCCATTCGGCCTCAACGCTGCTCCATGCATCTTTACTCTCGTCATGAAGCCTATCCTGAGTCACCGTCATCGTCAACAAGTAGGAGCCAATGCCTTCCTCGACGACTGGCTCCTAAACAACATTTGTCCCCACCAACTCCGGCAGGACACTCTCTTCACCATTCGACTCCTTCACAGCCTAGGTCTCGTAGTCAACTGGAAGAAATCACGACTCCAACCTGCATAAACCTTCATCTTCCTCGGCGTAGAGTTCAACCTTACGAATGACACCGTCACACCGTCATCGGACAGGAAAACCGCCCTACTAGATCACTGCCTCTCCTTTTTCCAATCGACAACTCACTCTCTAAACATCCTTGAACTCCCTCATAGGCAAAATGGATTCAATGGCCGATCTACTTCCCTACGGGCGCTGGATAACTCGGCCGCTCCACCACTTCTGCATCGACCATTGGAGCAACCACCTTCCATTATCAGAGATGCAGATGCCATCTGACCCCCACTTCCAAAGGGAATGTCTTCACTGGTGGATGAACGCCGCAAACCTGTCCAGGACTATGCCTCTTCACGAACCTCCTCCCGATCTTCTTCTTCTAACCGATGCATCCCAAACGGAATGGGAAGCCCACATAATGGACAAGGAGGTAAAAGAGACCTGGCCTTCCAACACGACCGAGCACATCATCATCCTCGAACTGAAAGCAATCCACAATGCTCTTCTCCACTTCCGTCACCTTATAACAGGCAAGATCGTCCAAGTCCAAGCCGACAACACCACCGCAGTCGCCTACATACGGAGAGAAGGAGGAACACGTTCTCAGACCCTTCATCAGATCACCTCCGAAATATTCAGCCTCTGCTTGGAACTCAACACAACACAACTCTCCAACCGCTCCACATTCCGGGCAACCGCAACGTGATAGCAGATGCACTATCTCGGAAGAACCCACCATCAGGAGAATGGTCCCTCAAAACATCAATTTGCGAATCTCTCTTCATCATCTGGGGGAAACCCATGATCGACCTCTTCGCCACGAGGCACAATGCCAAACTTCCCCAATTCGTGAGCCCAATTCCGGACGAACTGGCTTGTGCAGTGGATGATCTGACCTTTCCATGGAACAACCTCTTCGCTTACCTGTTTGCCATTCAAGCTTCTCCCTACCGTTCTGACGAAAATCGAACAAATCCAAGGATTATTTCTCCTCGTCGCACCAAACTGGCCGGCAGCCCCTTGGTTCCCTCGCCTACTCAACCTTCTCGTAGACGCACCAAGAGAACTACCAAACCCTCCGGATCTGTTAACCCAACAGAAGGGAACCAAGTTCCACCCAAACTCCAGCACCTTACATCTGCACGGGTGGCTACTATCATTCAACTCATCAAGGAGGCTGGAATTTTTGAAGAACAAGCCACTCGCATCGCCCTACGGGATTCCACCAACAAAATGTATAACAGCCACTGGCAACGATGGTTTCATTGGTGTAAGCGGAAAAAGGTTAATCCAATCAGTCCCCCTATTCAAGACCTCCTAGTTTTCTTCCCTGATCTCTTCAAGGACAAGCTAAAAGGCTCAACCATTCTGGTCTACCGCTCCGCCCTAAACCTGTTTTCAAGGCTGCCGGAAACAGACACCTCCTCGAAGATTACCGCATTACATCTCTTTTTAAATCCTTCGAAATAGAAAGACCATCAATCCATCATGAATTCCCGAAATGGGACCTCCCCCTGGTCTTGGACTCTCTAACCAAAGATCCATACAAACCCATCCAAACCTGTCACATCAACCACCTCACAAGAGACAGTTTTTCTCACATCTCTGGCAGCAAGCCTCCGTAGCAGCGAAATGCAAGCACTATCGAATGACCCTGCTCACTGCTTCTGTTTCGACAATAGCAAATTCATCCATCTGAGGCCCCGACCTGACTTTCGAGCCAAACTCGGAAACCATGCGAACCATCCAAACCCATCATCATCCTGGCTCTCACAAACATCTACGATGATGAACCTGAGCGAACTCTTATGTCCCGTCCGTGCATTAAACGCACAAGTAACCCCGAATGTTGAAGAGGTCGCACTTAACTCTTTCTTCCCTTCACCAAAGGAACTAATGTAACATCTGCTGCAATGATCGCCAATTGGATCAAAACTGTCATCAACAGGGCATACGACGATGCGAACATCAGCGGCACCGACAGCAACATCACGGCAACTGCACACGAACTCCAGGCACTTTCAACTTCATGGGTTTTTCGCAATCAAGTCTCCATTGCTGAAATTCCAAAAGCCACATCATGGAGAAGCCAAACTGTCGTCACAAGTCAATATCTCAGAGACATGTCAAGACAGGAAGATGGTCTATATCGTCTGGGATCAATCGTAACAGCCAGATGCATAGTCCAACCCCCTTAAGCACTAATACAGGAACGAAGACCTCCAGAAGACGGAAGCAAGACCCCATCTAAAACACAAATCCTACGAAAGAGAACCAAATTCCTGTTTCTGTTTTGTTTTCAATAAAGTGCGAAGTTTTGTTAAACTTTTTGGGGGAGCCAGTCCGCAACCGGGGGTAACTCGCCATGATGGTGCCCGCCACCTATTTTGAGAAGGTCTGACTGTAAATGCAATTTAATTTACAGGTAGTATAAATTTTCTACCGACGATTAGAAACCTAAATTTTGGGGGGGTTAAAATTGGTTTCTATCGTCTAATACGAAAATTTATACTACCTGTAAATACTCACCCTACCTCCCCTCTTGAGCCACCATCATGGTTGACATATCGAGAGGAAAAGAAATGGGCGCCAGGGCCGAGCTGTCTGCTTTTATAGGAGGACTGCGCATGGTGACGCATGCGCAGTGGGGTTGGGCACTGGCCGGATCAGGAGAGCAAAAAACCTCAAGTCATAAAGAGCGCTCAGGAACTGAATGCAATTTAATTTACAGGTAGTATAAATTTTCGTATTAGACGATAGAAACCAATTTTAACCCCCCCAAAATTTAGGTTTTTTTTAACCAGGCATGAATAACTGATAACCACTTTCAAACCTGTAAATATTTTTCTAATTTTTTTTTTTTTTTGTATTTCAGCCTTTTAAGCTATTTTATTTTGTAAACTATAAATTAAATTTTATTTTCTAAAATTCTGCAATTTTTTTTTCGAAATGAAGCAGTAGGCTAGGCTAATCAATGAGAAAATCCTTAATTTAGAAAAATATTTTTTGATTGATTAACCTAATTAGTGCTTTATTTGATTGTTTTAAAAAATTTAGCAACATTGTCAAACCAGTGGAGTGATGTAGCCTTGTAGGCACTCTTAATAGTGTAAGACTTCTGAGTGTTTAATGTAAGAAAGTAGTGTAAAACAAAACAAAAATTAACACCATCTGCAACTTATAAGGGGAAAAAATAAACAACTTTATTTCATTATTTTTGTGCGAATTACCCGGTATTTGGCACCGGCCCGGTTCCGGAACTAGATCAGGAACCGATCCGGTGTCTGCATCAAATTATCCGGAACCGATCCGGATCCGGTAAAATACTATCCGTTCGATCCCTACCAATATGCCTAACATTTAGTGGCATTAGCAATAGCAGGAGTTTCACAAGGTTTGAATAGTTTGTGGGAGTAATCTGCACCAAATAAATTGTAAAATCCAGGGAAGAACGTGATTACTGGAACAGAATATGTTACAGTTGATTGCTGACTGTTTAAGGAGGCCAAGACTATTATTATTATAACGTTGTTGGTCTTTGCCATGTATGAATTGAACAGTGCAATGCATGATGGTAGTTTTCCGTAAAAACAAAAGTAACCAATTTTTTAACTGAAATTAAACTGAATCTTTTGTGTTAATATCGTATAAATTAAAAAATATTTTATTTATATTTCTATAAATAAATAATAAAAGACAATTTCCGGAAAGCAAAGATCTTCAGGCATGTTAGCTTTTACTAAGCATTAGGCGTAGCTCTTGGTAGTAACAATCCTATGTAACTAACTTTTTTTTATACTTGTATTGAATTTTTTTTATTAAACTGGATATGTTTATGCTATTAAATTATAAATATTAACTTCATATATATTTTCAGACATAAATTTGATAATGATTTTATATACGTTTAAAATACAGGGTGTAACAAAAGGTTATGTCATACTTGGGTGACTAATTCCTTGCCTCAAACTAACAACATAATTCCTATAAACATTTGGCCAAAAATGTTTTATTCTTTAGTTATCGCATGAATTAATAACCCAAATTCCAACT